>JAULUF010000015.1:23590000-23612500 GCA_031834385.1 Semotilus atromaculatus
TCTAATGTACACACAAGCTCATAGTGTTGTCGTAAGTACAGTACTGCAAAGTTGATACTGAAAATGTAAAAATGTAATGATGCCGGTGTTTCTGCAGTACGGATAGTACAATTCTTTACATTCACAGCTTCAGTGATTATAAAAGGAATGCTCTTTGTTTGCGGGGTTTTGCTTATATCACACTCCCATTTAGTTGCTAAGAGGATACGTGTATAGCCAAATGCCAGGAGGGACAACTAAATTTAATTATTAGAGTTAATCTGTTAAATAATCATTTTGTGAGATTCTATTTTCAGATAGTTAAATAAAAGAGTTAAACAGTTAAAGACAACGGTTGAACCGTAAATCTATTTTTCAAAATGACAATTGGTATAGAATCATTTTTGTGGCATTGGTAGCGAAGTACTGAATTTTTATATTACAGCCACACTTCTTTGAATTGACAATCACATGCATATCTGATCAAAGAATGCAAATTCTCATACCGTTTGACACTGTAAGGTTGAGTTCTGTCTTTGAATGCAATCGGTCGATCCATTGATTGGTTGCTTTTTAAAGAGAAGAATGAAGTTACAGGAGATGGTGCCTCATCTGGTCTTAAACTGTCAGGATGAGACAGAAAATTCAAGTTTAACAATGTAAAAGAGACATACAACATCTGCAAGAAAACGATAGTTATGTTTCATAATTTTTTTTCATGCAACAAGCACACCATTTAAAAAAAGAGTAAATTACCCATTGCAACTAGGGGTTTCATTGCTGAATGCAATTGGCCGATCCATTGACTGATCACTTTTCATAGAAAGGTGTGAGAGTGCTGGAGATGCTGCTTCACCTGGTCTCAGACTGTGAGAGTATAAATGAGGTTATAAACAACTATCTCAATGACATACAAAACACATACAATTACCAGTCATGCTCAGAATCTTTTGAGAGAAAACATGACTAAAATATATTTCAGTCCTGGATTGGTCTGGCTACTTGTTTTTTGCCCACTGCTCTGCTCGCTTTTATTCATTAATTTACTTATTCATTATAATTTGACATTATTTCCTGCATGAGGCACCCAAATGATTTCCAAATTTGGTATTTGATAATCCATCTAAATAAATCGGATACTCTTGACTGCAGATCTTGAAGCTATGTCAAGGGTGTCTCCTGATTGGAGGTAGCTCACCAAGGGGCCGTACACATATCACGTCTTTAAGCGCGCTCGAGTTCGTTATTTCAAATGTAGGCGCACGCGAAGTGCGCTCATAATGAAGCGACGCGCTCATTTTTTCCAGCGGCAGCGACGTTTATGTAAACAAAAAGTGCATATTGATGCTAATTTTATGTTATTTGCTGGTATAAACTTGGTGACCTGATTTCATTGTTGTCACGGGATGGTCCAACGTGAGACGAGAATACAATTGCAGAGTAAGGTGGTGTTTATTAAATAATAACAAAATGAAGACAAACTATAAACCAAACTACCCCGTGGGGTAAAACAAGGGATAATTCAGGCGGAAACAGGAAACACAAGGGAACAGGAAACTTGGACAACGAACCAGCACAGGACTACAAACACAGGGAGGCTAAATAGGGGAACAAACAAAGGAGGGTAACGAGAAGTTGCCGGCAAATTGCCAGAACGCCTTCTGTGTGAACGCAAACACGACCCGGGATTGATACCGGCATTGATGCCGGGTTGAGGACCTAGTAACATTGCCGGGATCAGTCCCGGAACGCGTCCTGTGTGAACAAAAGCCAGGACCAATGCCGTAAGGGGTGTGTCATAGTGATGACGCATGTGCCATCGCGAGACTCTTTTGCTTTTAGAACAAAGTTTGTGTTTGTCATCAACAAAGAAAGAACGAAAAAATGTCTGCAAACTGGACCGAAGCAGAGACAGGAGCTCATCACTATCCGCGCTGAAGCTGAGATCGTTCGCCAGCTTTGCTGAACGGTGCGTGCGTGAACATGTTTTCGACGCGTACGTTACACGTCTCATCCTGACGTCACGCGGCTTTCCGGGACATTAACGGGATGTGTGTGAACACACTCACAGATCCCCGCAAATCACTGGCATTGTGAATGAACCGAAATCAAACAATCCCGGGACAAATGCCGGGTCACATTATCCGTGTATTTTCTGGAATCTCTGTGTGAAAGGGGCTTAATAGAACAAATATGTAAAATAAAATCAATAATTCAACCACAAGTGGTTGCAGTAAAATGTGGACAGCAATGAAGGGGTTACACTCTAAAACATCAATCGTGCAAAACAGATCCACTCACACACAGTCAGGAGACTGAAATAAGAGGTTGAAATGAGATCAGATCCAGATGGAATAAGCTGTGATAAAGCATTCCTGTTTATTTTTGTAACATTTATAGAGAATTATATGAGAATTAAAAAAAAACATACATTCAAATCCACATCTTAAAGCTTAGTCATTTTGTCCAAAAACTACAAGAAAATTCACAAGCCTCTCAATAGAGAGCTATACAATGTTTTATTATGTTTTGTTTTATAACAGATATTATATAATTATTTAACAGATTGCGCTAATCTGACATCAAAAATTGGATTTAAAAAAGCCTAGTCTCTATATTAATCTGAAATACTAATTTAATTGAAATAATATTTTTAAAATTTTGATTTTTTTTTATTGTTGTTTGTTTGTTGTATTATTTTCAATGGCAAAAATGGACCATAATTATTGCATAAATATTCATAATATATGGTTTTACTGGGGGGTAGGAAGTTTCATTTTCAGGTGTTCGGTCACTTTTGACCACGAAGATAGCAAGTGACTCCTAAATGAGGATTATGATTAAGATATGTCAGTGCAAGTTGCTTTCAGTTGAAACAGCTCAAACATGCATTTTCGTCTGGGACTAGGCTTAAGCATTGTCTTTGAAACTGGGGGTTTAACCCCTTAGCCTGTCACCCCCCTTTTTGATAAATGACATTAAAATGCACTATTCAAACTTAAATGGTTGTAACTCAAGAATGCTTTGGAATATAGACCAAAGTTTGGGCTTGATTTAAAGAAAACAACCAGCAGATTATTGCTGAAGTGAAAGCACTTCAAAAAATTTAAGTATGGAAAAGTTATGGAAGTTTACATTTGCAGTAATTCAAATATACTGTACTTAATATTTTTTCTTTTATATAAAATATATATTTTATACAATATGTTTTACTATAAAATTACTATAAATTCAAAGCCATATATCTAATCAAGTTGTGTTCCAAATTTGAAGTTGATATCACAAAAATGGAAGCTCCCATGAGATTTTGTTTAGGCGTAATACCAAAAATAGCCACCGGGTGCCATTGAATTCCATTTAATTTAATTGTGTGCATTCTGCCATAATAAATTAATAAATTTCTGTCCAAATATCACTTCTGTCACAAAATATGGAACCTTGAGACTCAGACCTTTCTGACAATATGTGTTTTGTCAAGATTAGAAAAGGTTTTGATCATAAATTATGAAACATGATGATGCCCAAAAGGGGAGGAGCCTGATAACATAATTTAGAGTACTGTTTCTATGGTAACGCAACATCCAATTTCAAAACGGGTTTCACAGGATGAATTCTGAGTTCGTAAGCTTTCAAATGATACCTAATTTATGATAACTACTAAAATATGTGATGTAATAAATAAATGAAAAATATATATAAATCATATATATATATATATATATATAAATCATATATATATATATATATATATATATATATATATATATATATATATATATATATATATATATATATGTATAATATACTTTTTAGAGGGTAATATTATTTTTTTAAAAAATTTATTGACAAATACTAGATTATGTTTTATTATGAACTTGTTTATGTTTAACATGAAACCCAAAGTTTCAATGATTAAAAGTGCATGCGTCGACATTTTGTGTCAAAGGTCAGAAACTCCTGTTATGATGTAGATTTTTTGAGGTGCACTCTTGTCATAAATTCATTTATTACTGTTTCTACATAAATTTTAATAAAAAACAGTGGTACAATATCTATTTAGGGGTCTTAGACCTTTCCAACGATATATATAGTTTGTCATGATTAAATTAGGATTTAATAGTTATATAGCGAAGTAAAGTTAGGTGTCCCGTATACAGGACGGTGACAGTTAAGGGGTTAAGACTTAAGAATCTGCATACTTTTATTTATAAAAGTAAATAATTTCAGTTATATATCATTTTTAAGTTTGTAAGACAATATTGATACACGTGAATATTGCAAGATTCATGGCAGTAACTTTGTGAGACCACTAGACTACTGTTGTTCGCTCAGATGGTAAACTGTGACAGGGAGAAGCTCAATGATGTATCGCTGATGTTAGGATTAAACTCACTAGTTAACCCCACTGGATGTTGGGACTGCATTTATATAGCGCTTTCATAGACCCAATGGCCACCAAAGCGCTTTACATTTTGCCTCTCATTCACTCACACATTCATACACCGACGGCGGTGTCAGCCATGCAAGGCGCCATCCAGCTCGTCGGTAGCAGCCGGGGTTAGGTGTCTTGCTCATGGACACCTCGACACTTGGTCAGGTGGAACCAGGGATTGAACCACCAACCTTCCGGTTTGTAGACAATCTACATGAACCACTGAGCCACTGCCGCCCATTGTACAGAGCTGTAAGGCTGTCTAACTCGATCCAATAGCTGCATTCGATTAGCGAAGGTCTCAGATTCCGGTAAACGATTCCGTCTTTTCTCATGGCAAAGGGATTTTGATTAAATGCAATACATTTTCTCATATGTATTTTCTCATTATTTCATCTGACTTTAATATCTGTGCATCATTAAAATGTGAGCGATGGTTTGACTATTGTTTTGAAACCTTGAAAACAAAGTCTGTTAGAATAAAATCAAATGTTTACAATTTATTATGTCAGGTAAATGTATCGTGCCAATTTCATAATTAGTTCAAAAATAATCAGTTCAAAAATAATCAATACAATAACATCGAATGCTTTAGAATAAGAGAAAGAGATGCAAACCCAACATTTTAAGGCTACATGAGGTGAGAGTCACGGGACCCACCCTCACGGGATGATCTGAGAACAGAAAAGGCCCAGAGCTTCTTGCTACATTCCATTAAATAGCCAAAGCCTCTTTTACATGGAAAACATGCAAATGGTAATTTGCATTCAGGTTACCTTTTTTGGGGTGGGGGTAGAAGGACCAGTTCCTTTGTGTGCCAGTTTATCTAAACTTCTAAAAAACCTTATTACCTTATGTTTTACTTATTTGGAAATGAGCCATCTGTACCACTCACTCTGAGACATTTTAAATGATAGTAAACATAATACTCACCGATAATCATTCACATTAAACCATATCTATATTCGTATATGAGTTTTAGGTGTTACTGAGAGAGAGAATGAAATGTAGATGAGGTGAGACTTGTGTCAGGGGAAGAGGGGGGGGGGAAGTCAAATGTTAATTTCCAGCAAGATCTTTTGTATCGTAGACCAGTGGTCAGGTCTGTCTCTTCAACCAGTTTTTCCAGTCTTACAGAGCTGCAGTGCAGAAGCTACAGAGCTTCCAGTCCACTTGACCTGCCTGCTTATCCCTACTACAGTACACGGTTCTGTTCAGAATTAGTCAACTAAACAAAGCAAAATACACATGACAAATCAAAACGTTATCCTGAAAATGAGTGGAAACAACGTGAATGTGCTGAAATGTGACCGGTGTGTCAAGAGCATACACGGTTTGTTTGCGTATAAATAGTGGATTCACGCGTGCTTATACGACTCTTATACTATATGTCACCGCAATCGTCATGTTAGGCCCCGGGGCTGAGAGGTTTTGTAGGCCCCCCCATCCCCTCGATTTATAGTCTCATTTAAAAAAAGTGTATTATCTAGGTAATCTACATCACAATATGCATTAGTTTCTTTCGAGACCTACAACAGCATTCGGTCACAGCAACAGCATTATGGAAAACACCATAATATTGTTATTAACATATCACTGAGCCCACTTGAGCATAAACACAAGACACTTTATTTAACAACCACACACAGCAACTTATGGTGGTGATAAAACCAAAATGTGTGAAAGTATGATTTCAAACAATATTGATGAAAAACATCACCAACCATCACCTGTCTGCACAAACATTGATAATAACTGATAACAGCATAAGCAAAGAACAGCAACAGATCAAAGTAGGAGCCTCTACTCTCGCCTCAGCGGGCCCTTTGAACCAATCACATGCACCTGCACAGACACAAACACACTGCATTCAGCACCATGGATAGCAACACGGCCTAATGCCAGGTATACCAGAAAGATGAAACTGAGCAACATTTATAGAAGGTTTGAGGTATAAATGTGCATTTCTCTTAAAACAATGTACAACCACAACAATTTGAAGATTGAGACAATGAGAAGCGATTTTTGCGACCGACAATCAATAGGAAAGTGCAGTGCAGTCAAGACAGAAGAGTTCGAGGGCGATTTCACTGTTTTATATGATTTGACTGTAACAAACCACAAACATGGATAATAAAATGATGCATGGAAAAGAAACTGTCGACAGTCTCAGTGAGTTTAATTCATACATTTATAGTTCGGGTGTTGTAGTTTTATGATGCAAGTTTAGCACTGCTGCAGTTCATTTTACAGTTTCCCCTGCATTATGTTGATTATTAGGGACAAGGAAATTGATTATTTGTCAGATTCGGATGACGTTTTAGTAATTTATGACAGTATGAGAGAGTTAACTAAATCAACATACTAACCAAATATTCACATTTCTACTAACTTCCAGTGTATTACTAATAAATACTTTGATAATAGATGCAGAAATTACAATGGCTTTGCACTCTGATTTAACATTACAACCTCTTGTCTTCTAAAAGCAACCGGCAGTGGCATTGCTTTTTGATTTATTAACATGTCACTGCATACTCTATGCTTGAGGCTAAGATTGTGTTTAACTAGCATATTGTGTTTAAACTGTGAAGTGCCTGCACTGTTGGCAAACTTCGTGTTCCTCAAAAGTTATGGGGTAGCGACTGCAACATTCGTAGTTCATGGAATTCATCTCCTTACAGTACTACCTCAACCAGCTGAATTCTCGCAGCCAGTCTTCCCGAAAATGGTGGGTTAATTAAAGTTTAATCCTTATTATAGTTAAAAAAGCTAATCAATTCAGAGCTGAATCAGTAGGCCTACACCGATACTGTGAGTGTCTTTCTTGACCGTATAAGTTCACTTAAGGCATAAAAGACTATGTCTGCTAGGATACTCATCAAGACAGACATGTTGACATAGGCTACTTTTTGTGTGAATGTGTCCATTCAAGTGCAAGATTTGAAAGAGAACTCAATAGTTGCGCGCTGTCTGAGATGAGTAGCCTACACAGGGTATGCACGCACGCACACACGCACACAAATCTTCTAGACGCGAGTTCTCTTTCGCGTCTTGCTCTTGAATGTTTACATTGGCAAAGCTTAAATAAGTTTCGATTAACACCGATGGTAACGTCTGAAGTTCAGGTCTCGCCTGCGCTCGTGCGCTATCAACTCCCGGGTGATGACGGCGTAAATGACAGATCATGTTCGAGCATTTGGCACTCACATTGAACAGTGTTTACAAAGAGTAATTGTTTTGTTCATGTTTTTTTGATTATCGCTGTTGTAATGTATTATTTTGGAAGCCAGCAAGTGAATTTTACTGGCACACTAGCCGCAGGTCAGAAGAACGTACGAGTCAATAGTTTGCTTGCTCATTGCACAGACGCACATAGCAGGTTGTGATATTTGTGTCCGTCTCCTTCCCATAGACGTTTAAACTTGTGCTTTTATCTCTAGGACCCTCCCCCTCCACATTAGCCACTTACAGTGGCCATTCCTTATTCTTCTTACACTCATTGGCCTGCCACACATTCCAGATTCATTGATAAGCCCCAGGGACAAATTTACTGGTCGCACATGTGCGACTGGATGTAAAATTCAGTCGCACACTCAAATTTTGGTTGCAATCTGGAGCCCTGTTCTGTCCTCCCCCTTTTCAGGATTCAGCCCAGGAAAATAATAATTTGCTATGCCCAGTTAGGGCACTGGATGCTTACGTCCACAGAGCTGCCCTGTAATGTAAAGCTGAACAACTGTTTGTCTGTTTTGGACCCCAAACAAAGGGGTCGAACTAGGGGTATGGTGGCCTCGAGGCCTTATTGTCAGGAGTCCCCCTACAGGACGTTTGTGATGCGGCAGGGTGGTCCTCACCGCACACATTCGTCAGGTTTTAGTCTCTGGACTTGAACTCTACACCAGGGTGCTCGTCCTAGTGCTGCTCGTTTTATTTCACACAGGACAGAAACTTCTCGCTATGGTGGCATTGGTATAAACGTTCCCTTAACGTCAATCCACGCAGCGTGAAATCCCTTGAAAGGGAACGCCTCGGTTACTACTGTAACCTCAGTTCCCTGAAGAGGAAACGAGACACTGCGTCACCTGCCTCTGACGTTCTGCCACACCATTGGACTGATTTTATATTTGCTTCAATACATCTTCACGCAAAGCGTTCCCTTAGCGTCAATTGATGCAGCGTCTCGTTCCCTCTTCAGGGAACCATACAGTAGTAACCGAGGCGGTCTTTAGTAGTGTGGGTTAGGTAAAGTGTAATTTTAAAAAACAACAGCTGCATTCAAAAGATTAAAGGGGTCATGACCTGAGAAATCAAATTTTCTTTGAGCTTTTGACATAAGAGGTCATCATACTATAAGAATATCCTGTAAGATTCAGAACTGAAAACTTCCTTGTTAGTCCAAAAACTTTCATTGTTACCAAGCCCGGCGAACGACTTGTTCTTGAATGTGCCTATTTATGACGCAATAGCCTCTGCAGAAGATAATCAATGCCTACTTCAACATTGCAACTTTGGCCCCGCCAACTGGCGAGTTGAGATGATGAGAGAAGAACAATACAGGATTGACTACAGATAACATTTCCTTTCAATTGGATCCTAATGCTAGGAATGTGGTTATTTTATTTATGTTCAACAATGTGAATGTCTCAGATGAGCATTATTTATTTGTATGAGTTACATTTCACTGTGGATTCGTTGGTAAATCAGTCGCAATCTTGGCACAGGCTTTGCAAACAGACTTTCATGATATGGACTCGACAGTAATGCGACAACATGTTTTCGACAGTAATGCGACAGTAATTCGACAGTAATGCGACACCTGTGTTCATTCTAATGTCTGATCTCTGACCAGTGATTTCTGATAATGATTCATGTACAGTTATATGTCATTTGTCTATGTGCCAGTAAATCAAACCAGTGAGTGACTTAACGGTCAACTTCACATTGTTTCTCTTAGTAGCTTAGAGGCTTGTGGTGTGGCCCCAGGAAAAAGTATAAACAAGGCTTAACAGAGGAGGGTTTGCTGAATTACACATATGAAGAACCAATCATATTAGAGAAAATAATGTAATAAATGTAATGTAACCTTTGCCATGCACTTATTCTAAACAGTTGTTCTCTTTTGGTTGGGGGGATTCTCTGAAATTGGTCTAATTTCCTCCTGGCAGTGATTAAAGCATATTCAAAGGCATTGTCTGGAGTCTGTCTGTTACTGCTGAACAACAGGTTGGTGGAACACTAGATACCTTTATTCCAAAGTGATAGTGTTCATAGGGGGTGAGGCATCGTCTGACTCAGAGAGAGGCTTTTAGGCATCCAGGGTTACCAATGCGTTCAGGTAGTAATAATTCTTAAGCGTTTGATATGGTCAGAGTAGGTATAGTCTTAGACATTTTATGCAGTCACTATAGCTATAGTCTTAGGCATCTTATGCGGTCATAATATTAATCTTTGGCATCTGTTTTTTTCATGTGGTCAGAGTAGCTATTCTTAGGCGTCAGGGGTTACCATCAGGGGTCAGAGTAGGGAGTCACCTGAGGATAATATTAGAGGCGTCAGGGGACACCTGCTTTAACTTAAGTCAGATGCGTAGAGGAAATCTACCACAGTGCCCAGATTGGGTGCTACCTCTGCATATTGCTTGCCCTGCTCAAGTTTTTGATTGTCTTCTGTTGTTTTTGTTTTTCTTCTTTTTATAAATAAAGCCCATCTACTCTGTGATTGAGTCTTTGCCTCCTCTCTTCAAAACCTGACAGAAGAAATGTTCATACTTTCTTAATGCAATCGGTCTATCCATTGACTGATCACTTAGTGTTAGAGATGGTGCCTCATCTGGTCTTATGTTGCAAATCACATAAAATTACCATAGCCTTATGCAAAATCTTTCAGAAAAAAATACATCCTTTACAATTTTATTTGTTTATAATTACAGAGAAAAGACTTAAAGCAAACATAGTTGTTTGATTTGTTAACAAGATGTACACACAAGCTCATAGTATTGTCATAAGCACCGACACTAGTTGAGGCTGAAAATTTTAACGTTTTATGATTTTTCTGCAGTACTGTTAGCACAATTCAGTCATTATGTCAGCTTCAGTGATTATATCACACTCATGCACGCGACAGATCTGTCAGTTAAAGATGACGAAGTAGTATGTCCCAAAGTTTGCCTACTCTTTTGCTACACATTTAAAAGTATGTACTTTTTCTTCACAAAAAGAGTACATTCTTTTAGGGCGTAGTATAAGTAGGCGAATTGGGACGCAGCATCAGTTCCTAGGGCGAGTTTAGCTCCAACCCTAATTAAATACACCTGATCCCACAAAACAAGGTCTAAAAGATTCATAGAAACTTCTAGGCAGGTGAGTTAGAGCTGGTTACACTTTCTTATTTATTTATTTTTATTCAAATTAGTAGAGAATCATGAAATTTTACTGGTATTAGTAGCAACTGCTAAATTGTTATATTGTAGCCACACTACAATTATATGCATATCTGATCAAAGAATGCAAATTCTCATACCGTTTAACACTGCAAGGCTGGTCTTTGAATGCAATCGGTCGATCCATTGATTGGTTGCTTTTTAAAGAGAAGAATGAAGTTACAGGAGATGGTGCCTCATCTGGTCTTAAACTGTCAGGATGAGACAGAAAAATTAACGTTAACAATATAAAAGAGACATACAACATATGCAAGAAAAGGATAGTTATATGTTTAATAATTTTCATGCAACAAGCACACCATTTAAAAAAAAGAGAGTAAATTACCCATTGCAAGAAGGGGTTTCATTGCTGAACTCAATTGGCCGATCCATTGACTGAACACTTTTCATAGAAAGGTGTGAGAGTGCTGGAGATGCTGCTTCACCTGGTCTCGCCCTTTGGTGCATGGAGAACAATGAGAGATTATTATTAACTATTACAGATTCTAAGCCTAGAAACCAGAAGGAGAAACAAAACCAGTTTAACGTTGCACAAGAGATATGCAAAGCGAAACAAGAAGTTTTGTAGCTAATACATTGTTTTATTTATTGTACAATAAGAACAATATCTTCTACCTCCTGAGCTGACAATGTAAATTCTCATACTTCTCTTCCATGTAGCTTTGTGCTGCATGGTTGAACGCAATGGGTCTATCCATTGACTGATCACTCTTTACAGACAGGAGTGAGGGTGCTGGAGATGCTGCTTCATCCGGTCTCGCCCTTTGGTACATGGAGACAAAAGTGTCTTGTAAACGTTGAAATGGTTGACTTTATTAAATGCAAACAAAAATATTATTGTAATTGAAGGTTCTACAAATTCTCTACATATACTAAAAAACATATATTCATAAGTTAGCATATTTCTAGTATTTAAAGCTACACCATGTACATTTTGTTTTGCTAGAAATTGACAACATCTCCTTAATTCCAAACCGCGTTTTTGCCTTACCTTGAGTCACTATGGTAAGCCTATAATAATGATTTATATATTAGAGAAGTTAGGACATATTGCACAGATTTTGCAATGTGTGAATTAAAAAATGGTTGCTGGCTACTGTAGGTGGAAGGTGTGAGCATATTCATCCTTTTAATTTTCCTTTGGAGAGGGAGGGATGGATGTAATTGTTAGTAACATTCACTCTGATGATCACCTGTAACCATGGCTATACAGGCACACCTTAAACCTTCAGATTCAACGAAATTGAAATTGACTGGCTGGGCAGTAATGAGCTCTTGGTCCAGTTGACCGTGAGACCCAGGCTTTCCAGATGACTGAGGAGCACTGTTCTGTGAGATAAAAGTTCCATCTCTGACTGTGCCAGAATCAGCCAATCGTCCAGATAGTTCATAATTTGCAAGCCCTGATTTCTCAAAAGTGCGAGAGCTCTGTCCATGCACTTCGTGAATGTACAGGGTGCTAAAGACAGGCCGATCGGCAAGACGGTGTATTGATATACCTGACCGTCGAAGGCGAATCTCAAGAATGGCCATTGACGGGGTATTATCTGAATCTGACAATAGGCATCTTTCAGATCGAGAGAGATAAACCAGTCCCTCGGGCGAACGTGCACGAGGATGTTTCTGGTCGTAAGCATTTTGAACGGTCTTTTCATAAGCACTTTGTTCAAATGTCTCAGATCTAAAATGGGTCTGAGGGCTCCGTCCTTCTTGGGTATGAGAAAATAACGGCTGTAAAAGCCTGACTCGCTCAGAGAAGGCGGTACCAGTTCTATAGCCCCTTTGCACAATAGCTTCGCTATTTCTGCGCGGAGTAGATGTGCTACTTCCGCATTCATTGTCGTCTCGATTACATACATATTTGACACCCGATAGCTTTGGATGGGGAGCGTTTTGTGATAACATTGTGATGCGCGGGCGGCGCTCTGGTCAAAATATTTATTACTAAGCGTGAGCGCTTGAGAGCGGGCACGAGACTTACTTACATATTTGACGCCCCGATCGCTTTGGATGGTGAGCGTTTTGTGATAACCCTGTGACGCGCAGGTGGCGCTTTGGGCAAAGTGTTTATTAGTAAGTGTGAACGCTCATGAGCGGGCACAGGACTTAGGTTCATAACCTGACTGATATGAGTCTTTAATGGCCGTGTGATAGAGCGTGCATAGAGTAGGCGTGGGCACGGACTCGTGGACACATTTCCTACATTTAACACTCGAGCGGCATAGGCCCGCTTTACGAGAGTAGGCTCTGTGAATGACACAGGAAGTGTTGTGCTTGGGTGTAGGGGTGAACACTGGGATGTAGGCACTTTTTCTACACTCAAAACACCATCGGCGTGAGCCGGGTAACCAGACACTATACTCTTTATGAGATTTCTGTGCTGGGCGCTGTGTAGTGGCTCGTGCAGGCGGCTGGTTACGTGAGCGGCCTGCAGAGGAACTAGAGCGTTGCGTGGTCCTGCAGGCTTTTGACGGGAGGGCAGGCTTTGAGTGCCATCTCACGGAGGGCGGACAAAGGTGCGCTGCAACCGCATCCTCCACAGGGGGAATAGAAGTGTATCCCCTCTTGGCAGCGCTGTCCACTTGGGAGAGCGACGCGGAGACGTGAGAGTGGAGCCTCGCGGAGAATGGTGCATTCCACGATAGCAAGCTCCGTGTGGAGTTCAGGCAGGAAAGGCGCGGCCCTGGCTGCGGGCGCTTGACGGCGGCGATTCTGAAGAAAACAGCCGTCGAGTCTGTTGGGTGCGGGTTCTTTTGGCGGCGACCACTCAAGGCCGAGTCGGTCGACGGCCTGGGAAAGGAGGCGCATCAGCTCAGCGTCCACTCTGTCACAGGTCCGGACGGATTCCTGGATCGAGGAGGAGGCGGAGTGATGAGAACCCGACCCCTCCTCACTGTCCGACGCCAGGATAGAGCAGCAGTCTCTTTGTGGCGTTTCCTTCCGCCTCGTGTTCCTGGCCCAGGCAGAGAGCGCAGATCACATGGCGGTATCTAACGCTGAGCGGGGCTCTGCACAAGCCACAGGAAGTGCGAGACATCTTGAAAAAGACGTCTCCCTGCTCTTTAAGGAGAGTGTGTTGCAACGGTGAACACAGGAATAAAGTTCAGAAAGGTTAAGTCGCCAGATAGCGTAGCTCGCACGGATGGCTGAAGGTGGCGAAGATGGACGGCTTCTTTAGGCGCTGTCCTAAGCTGCCTTTGTCGCTTCCTCAACGGCGGCGGCGGCGGCTTCTCTCGGAGTCCAGCGATGCGAAGAGCTTCGCTGAAGAGATGAAAATCAAGGAAATCAGCCTCCGAGCCCCGCTTATATACGCTAAGACACGCCCATTCAGGCGGGCTGTGACGCGATGAGGGCGCGAGCACCCATCATTGGATGTTACATCACGCCGGGCTCAGTGGTAGGCTGCTGCAGTTGCCGCAGGGCAGCCAATGAGCACGCTAGACAGCCTGCTCTAGGTCTGCTAGCTGCTGCACTGCGCTGACAATGGATACAAAAATTAAGGATAATTTTTGGGCTTCAATATCTCGAAAAAGATGAATCTTTCCCGTAGCTTAAGCTAACTTACGCAATACGAAAGAACCTTTCGTAAGAGAACTGGTATAACAATATATGCTAGCAAGCAAAATTTATCAAGCAAACTATGCTAGATGAGACTTTTTGAGACAAATTATTATTTTTATTTAAACACATAGCACACGACATATCCATCTAAATTGTCATACTTCTCTTCCATGTATCTAGAGGTTCCATTTTGAACACAATCGATCGATCCATCGTTTGATTGCTTGTTAGAGACAGGTATTGCAGTGCTTGGGGGCTTCATCTGGTTTTGGCCTTTGATACAGAAAAAAAGTGAGATTACTCTAATGTAATAATGGTTGTTTGTACACAGCACACAATGTAACAACCAGTTATTTTATTACATGAGATACAAACACGAAACTAATAAGAGTGGCTATTTGTAAAACAAACACACAAAGGTTCTGAGAATCCAGTTAAAGTATTGTAAAAACACATCTATTATAGCCTATATGTAAACACGTAAAACTCAAAGAGAATTGCAAATTTGCAATACACCATGAATAGAGTGCCGAAGTTATGACGCCACTTTGTAGGCCAAAACGCGGAAGTGAGTTAGCATTTAGCACTTCCGGTTCCCTCGCCCTAAAGTCTATGGGTTTTTTGAATGGGTTTTTGCTAAATCGCCTGAAATAAGGTCTGTGGTTAACAAAGCCTCTAAATATTTTCACGTTTTGGTCTATGACATAAAACACACAGTTATAACCTGCTTCTGTTTTTTTAAACTTTTTACCGTTATCATTGTATATCCTATCTAACGGCTTTATTTAGGCTTCAAAATGTATACATTTTGGATTAACTTGTAAAGATTATCTTGATTGACAAAACGTGTAAGGGTCACAACTCTTTGTTGAACACAGATCTTATTTTTTGCGATTTTCCAAAAGTCTATGGGGAAAATGCATAGCTTTTCGATCGAGGGAACCCATGCGCCACTTAGCTAGTTGAGTAAAGTTGGCAATAAATTCACAGATTTGAACTTCCCGGGTCAATAACTCGTGAGATAAATGTTGTTACTACACAAATGTCACCTCTTTTTAATCGTAGTAACGTAGACTAGCAGCTACAACCTACTTTTCCTCGAAACGAGCTTTCCTTCGCAGTGGACAAAATACATTGATCTCTATGCGCCGGCGGCTGAGAGAAAGATCCGAAGGGAGCGTCTGCAAAGTGAAAAACGTTACAATGAAAACAGTCAATAACTTCACTGCCACAATCTATATTAGTGTCACCAAATTCAGTTCACACATCACTGCTGTCCTGATGGTTATACTACTTATTTTGGAATAAAAGCCTTTTTACATAATTTTTATGATTTTTATTTTTATATATTTTACCCAAAATAAGTGTTGTAGTATAACCAACAGGACAGCAGTGATGTGTGAACTGAATATAAATATATTTATATTTAATATAAATATAAATATAATATCCTCATGGTTATATTACAACACTTATTTTGGGGGAAAAAAAACTTATTTTTAATGGTATATAGGCCTACAATTGTAAATGTATCATTTTTATGATTGTTTATTATAAAATATTCAATAACTCTACTTTTTAAATTGTATATAGGCCTACAATTGTACATTTGTAATTTTGATGACTTTTATGAAAAATATTCAATAACTCTACTGTAATTCACTGTATTGTTGCCAAATTCAGTTCACACATCACTGCTGTCCTGTTGGTTATACTACAACACTTATTTCTGGAAAAACATATTTTCAATTGTATATGTATAATTTTTATGATTTTTGTTATGAAAAATATTCAATAACTCTACTGTAATTCACTGCATTGTTGCCAAATTCAGTTCACACATCACTGTTGTCCTGTTGGTTATACTACAACACTTATTTTGGGAAAAACATATTTTCAATTGTATATACAATTGTAAATGTATAATTTTTATATATTTTGCCAAAATACGTGTTGTAGTATAACCAACAGGACAGCAGTGATGTGTGAACTGAATTTGGCAACAATACAGTGAATTACAGTAGAGTTATTGAATATTTTTCATAAAAATCATCAAAATTACAAATGTACAATTGTAGGCCTATATACAATTAAAAAAAAAAATGTTCTTCCAAAATAAGTGTTGTAGTATAGCCATGAGGACAGCAGTGATCATAGAGATCAATGTATTTTGTCCACTGCGAAGGAAAGCTCGTTTCGAGGAAAAGTGGGTTGTAGCTGCTAGTCTACGTTACTACGATTAAAAAGATGTGACATTTGTGTAGTAACAACATTTATCTCACGAGTTATAGACCCGGGAAGTTCGAATCTGTGAATTTATTGCCAACTTTACTCAACTCCGCTAGTTTCCGAGTTGTCCTACAAAGTGGCGTCATAACTTCGGCACTCTATTGAACAAAAAAAAAGGTTTACCCGACAACTAGGCTATCTCCTGGACTATTAAATCTTAGAGAAATACATTTTTAAAACGGTCAAATCTCTTAGCCTACATTTATTTAGTTATCTAGTGCAAAAGTAGTTTGTTACTACAAAGTAGGCCTACAGCCAGCCTAATGAAAGCCAAATGCAAAACTGAACTGCGTTTGTAAATAATGGTTTCACGAATAGAAGGAAGTAGGCTAGGCCTATCTGTAGTAAATTAAAAGATTACAAATCAAATTTGATCTACACAATATTGTTACCTAAAAACACATTTCTCTCTGAAAACTCCCAAAAGAATGGATTGGGGAAAGTGTCGAAGCATGTCAAGTTTCTAATGACGAAAAATGAAGGCCTAACATCACGCTTTACTTCATCTCATATACTTACTAGTAGGCTATAATTGATTGATTTGCCTCAGGAAAAAAATATTAAATAAATAAAATTCAGAGTGAAGCACACTTACCAGCTCTATTTTGCTCCTATTCTGAATTCTATGAGTAATTCAGCAATGGAAATCATTGTTGTTGGCGATTAACACAGCTGTTGCAGCGAAAAATGTTGAAAAGCCTACATCCAAAACTATTCCAATCCAAACCAAACCAATTCTTGGTAAACTGATAGGCCTACTATTAGACGCGTAAATGACCCGAGCAGACAAACAACACTCGACAGAGTACACAAATAAATGTTAAATTTGAAGGTGCGTCAAAGGAACACTTGCTGCTGTGGGCACTTTTACTTTCGTTTTCTCTTAAAGGAGAAATTTTGTTTTTCGACTTAGGTAACGTTAGTGAACTTCACTCTTGTGAAGATCCCAGACTAAATCTGGTAAGAAGTAAATTACCCTTCACCTACACAGCAAGTAATGGAATGGAAAGTGAACAATATATTTCACGAGTTTTCATTCAAAATATATTGTGTTCTATTTGTTTCTATGATGTATTGGATTTAGACATTTTTGCTTTTACATTATTTGGTTTCCAGCTAATTTATGATCTATTAACACCCAGAAATGTTTTTTATTTCTATTTCCTCATTATTAATCCTAATTAAGTTGGCTTGGAAAAGCCAACTTACTGAAATCCTATTTAAACTTATTATTATTCTTCTTCTTCTTCTTCTTCTTATTTTTCTTACCCAAAAAATTCTGACTCTAACTCGTCCTAGAGCTTTAACTCTACAAACTCCAAACTCGGGTCAGACCTTCAGACTGTTCTGACTCGGTGTGCTATATCTTTTCAAACTGATTTGACTTTCAGATTTCTTAAAAATTAATATTAAAAATCATAAAAATCCCATTGACTTTCATTGCAACAGTTCAAATTGAGCCAAGACTACGGTGGCCCAGTAGTGAACAACACAAAAACTCAAATCTAAACTCCCTGAAGCCCTAGATTCAATTAAACTACCATTCTATATGTACTAATGAACTTTATCTATCTATCTATCTATCTATCTATCTATCTATCTATCTATCTATCTATCTATCTATCTATCTATCTATCTATCTATCTATCTATCTATCTATCTATCTTTCTAACTTATCTTTCTTTCTTTCTAACTAATCTTTCTTTCTTTCTACCTAATCTTTCTTTATTTCTTTCTTTCTTACTAATCTATCTTTCTTTCAAACTAATCTTTCTTTCTTTCAAACTAATCTTTCTTTCTTTCTTACTAATATTTCTTTCTTGCTAACTGATCTATCTTTCTTTCTTTCTAACTAATCTTTCTTTCTTTCTAACTAATCTATCTTTCTTCTTTCTAACTAATCTATCTTTCTTTCTAACTAATCTACCTTACTTTCTTTCTAACTAATCTATCTTTCTTTCTAACTAATCTATCTATCTTTCTTTCTTTCTAACTACTCTATCTTTCTTTCATTCTAACTTTTCTTTCTTTCTAACTAATCTATCTATCTTTCTAACTAATCTCTTTCTTTCTAACCAATCTTTCATTCTTTCTTTCTTACTTTCTTTTATTCTTTCTTTCTAACTAATCTATCTTTTTTCTTTCTAACTAATCTTTCTTTCTTTCTAACTAATCTATCTATCTTTCTTTCTTTCTAACTAATCTATCTATCTTTCTTTCATTCTAACTAATCTTTTCTTTCTTTCTAACTAATCTCTATCTTTCAAACTAATCTATCTTTCTTTCTAACCAATTTTTCTTTCTTTCTTTCTTTCTTTCTTTTTTCTTTCTAACTAATCTATCTATCTTTCTTTCTAACTAATCTTTCTTTCTTTCTAACTAATCTTTCTTTCTTTCTTTCTAACTAATCTATCTTTCTTTCTTTCTAAATAATCTATCTTTCTTTCTAACTAATCTATCTATCTATCTTTCTTTCTAACTAATCTATCTATCTTTCTTTCTAACTACTTTATCTTTATTTCTAACTAATCTATCGTTCTTTATTCCTTTCTTTCTTTCTTACTAATCTATCTTTCTTTCTTTCTAACCAATCTATCATTCTTTCTTTCTAACTAATCTTTCTTTCTTTCTAACTAATCTATCTATCTTTCTTTCTAACTAATCTATCTTTCTTTCTTTCTAACTAATCTATCTTTTTTTCTAACTAATCTATCTATCTTTCTTTCTAACTAATATATCTTTCTTTCTTTCTAACTAATCTATCTTTCTTTCTTTCTAACTAATCTATCTATCTATCTATCTTTCTTTCTAACTAATCTATCTCTTTCTTTCTAACTAACTAGTCTTTCTAACTAATCTATCTTTCTTTCTTTCTTTCTTTCTAACTAATCTATGTTTCTTTCTTTCTAACTAATCCATCTTTCTTTATATCTTTCTTACTAACTAATCTATCTTTCTTTCTAACCAATCTTTCTTTCTTTCTTTCTTTTTTCATTCTTTCTAACTAATCTATCTTTCTTTCTTTCTAACTAATCTATCTTTCTTTCTAACTAATCTATCTATCTTTCTTTCTAACTAATCTATCTTTCTTTCTTTCTAACTAATCTATCTATCTATCTTTCTAACTAATCTATCTTTCTTTCTAACTAATCTATCTTTCTTTCTAACTAATCTATCTATCTTTCTTTCTAACTAATCTATCTTTCTTTCTTTCTAACTAATCTATCTATCTATCTATCTATCTATCTATCTTTCTAACTAATCTATCTTTCTTTCTAACTAATCTATCTTTCTTTCTTTCTAACTAACTAATCTTTCTTTCTTTCTAACTAATCTATCTTTCTTTCTTTCTTTCTAACTAATCTATGTTTCTTTCTTTCTAACTAATCTATCTTTCTTTCTATCTTTCTAACTAATCTATCTTTCTTTCTAACCAATCTTTCTTTCTTTCTTTCTTACTTTCTTTCTTTCTAACTAATCTATCTTTTTTCTTTCTAACTAATCTATCTTTCTTTCTAACTAATCTTTCTTTCTTTCTAACCGATCTATCTTTCTTTCTTTCTAACTAATCTTTCTTTCTTTCTAACTTATCTATCTATCTTTCTAACTAATCTATCTTTCTTTCTTTCTAGCTAATCTATCTTTCTTTCTATCAAATCCATCTTTCTTTGTTTTTTAAATAATCTATCTTTCTTTATTTCTAACTAAGTTATCTTTCTTTCTAACTAATCTATCTTTCTTTCTAACTAATCTATCTTTCTAACTAATCTATCTTTCTTTCTAACAAATCTCTTTCTTTGTTTTTTAACTAATCTATCTTTCTTTCTAACTAATTTATCTTTCTTTCTAACTAATCTATCTTTCTTTCTAACTAATCTATCTTTCTTTCTTTCTAATCTATCTTTCTTTCTTTCTAACTAATCTATCTTACTTTCTTTCTTTTTAATTAACTTTCTTTCTTTCTTTCTTTCTAACTAATCTATCTTTCTTTCTTTCTAACTGATCTATCTTTCTTTTTCTTTCTAACTAATCTATCTTTCTTTCTTTCTAACTAATCTTTCTTTCTTTCTTACTAATCTATCTTTCTTTCTTTCTTTCTAACTAATCTATCTTTCTTTCTTACTAATATTTTTTTCTTTCTTTCTTTCTAACTAATCTATCTTTCTAACTAATCTTTCTTTCTTTCTTTCTTTTTAATTAACTTTCTTTCTTTCTTTCTAACCAATCTATCTTTCTTTCTTTCTAACTAATCTATCTTTCTTTTTCTTTGTAACTAATCTATCTTTCTTTCTTTCTAACTAATCTTTCTTTCTTTCTTACTAATCTTTTTTTCTTTCTTTCTTTCTAACTAATCTATCTATCTTTCTTTCTTTCTTTCTTTTTAATTAACTTTATTTATTTCTTTCTTTCTAACTAATCTATCTTTCTTTCTAACTAATCTATCTTTCTTTTTCTTTCTAACTAATCTATCTTTCTTTCTTTCTTTCTAACTAATCTATCTTTCTCACTAATCTATCTTTCTTTCTTTCTTTCTTACTAATATATCTTTCTTTCCTTTTTTCTTTCTAACTAATCTATCTTTCTTTCTTTCTTACTAATCTTTTTTTCTTTCTTTTTTTCTAACTAATCTATCTATCTTTCATTCTTTCTTTCTAACTAATCTTTTTTTCTTTCTTTCTAACTAATCTATCTTTCTTTCTTTCTAACTTATCTATATTTCTTTCTTTCTTTCTTTCTTTCTAACTAACTAATCTATCTTTCTTTCTTACTAATCTTTTTTTCTTTCTTTCTTTCTTTCTAACTAATCTATCCTTCTAACTAATCTTTCTTTCTTTCTTTTTAATTAACTTTCTTTCTTTCTTTCTTTCTTTCTAACTAATCTATCTATCTTTCTTTCTACCTAATCTATATTTCTTTTTTTCTTTTTAATTAACTTTCTTTCTTTCTTTCTTTCTTTCTAACTAATCTATCTTTCTTTCTTTCTAACTAATCTATCTTTCTTTTTCTTTCTAACTAATCTCTTTCTTTCTAACTAATCTATCTTTCTTTCTCACTAATCTTTTTTCTTTCTTTCTTTCTAACTAATCTATCTATCTCACTAATCTATCTTTCTTCCTTTCTTTCTTACTAATCTATCTTTCTTTCCTTTTTTCTTTCTAACTAATCTATCTTTCTTTCTTTCTTACTAATCTTTTTTTCTTTCTTTCTAACTAATCCATCTTTCTTTCTCTCTAACTAATCTATCTTTCTTTCTCACTAATCTTTTTTCTTTCTTTCTTTCTAACTAATCTATCTATCTCACTAATCTATCTTTCTTCCTTTCTTTCTTACTAATCTATCTTTCTTTCCTTTTTTCTTTCTAACTAATCTATCTTTCTTTCTTTCTTTCTAACTAATCTTTTTTCTTTCTTTCTAACTAATCCATCTTTCTTTCTTTCTAACTAATCAATCTTTCTTTCTTTCTAACTTATCTATATTTCTTTCTTTCTTTCTTTCTCTTTCTTTCTTTCTTTCTTTCTTTCTTTCTAACTAATCTATCTTTCTTTCTTACTAATCTTTTTTTCTTTCTTTCTTTCTAACTAATCTATCTTTCTAACTAATCTTTCTTTCTTTCTTTTTAATTAACTTTCTTTCTTTCTTTCTAACTAATCTATCTATCTTTCTATCTTTCTTTCTACCTAATCTATCTTTCTTTCTTTCTTTTTAATTAACTTTCTTTCTTTCTTTCTTTCTTTCTAACTAATTTATCTTTCTTTCTTTCTAACTAATCAATCTTTCTTTTTCTTACTAACTAATC
>JAULUF010000015.1:23615000-23810000 GCA_031834385.1 Semotilus atromaculatus
ATTCACGTAATTTGAACACAGTCATTTTTGTCCAAAATATATACGAGTGAAAGATTCATTCGCATGTCTATGAAAACAAAAGTCATGACTAGGACTGGTTACGATTAGCAAAACTTCGAGAACGCACGCGTTGGTGGTATAGTGGTGAGCATAGCTGCCTTCCAAGCAGTTGACCCGGGTTCGATTCCCGGCCAACGCAAAACTTATTCTAAATTTTATAACATCCTATGTTATGACCTCAATAACTACATAAATCGTTTATGTAAAAAGGCAACATCCTTCAGAGATCTATTATCAGACGCGTATAGCTTCACTACACTATTCTGAATCCCATTCCCATTGGACTTGAAAGATCACGTTTAAAGAGACTCTCCGCAGCCCCGCCTCTCTCCCACCTCGAGACTAGTGTTCAGAAACAGCTGATCGTGCGAGGCAGAGCATCACATTCACAGTCCGCAATGTCATCCGAGGAGGTCGCACAGAAGCTGCAGCGCAAGCTGGACACCAAACCCGAGTCACCGGTGCACACAGGAGCGGGCGAGGAGAAGGAGAGACCCGCTCCCGCTCCCGCTGCCGTGAACGGCGGCGACGCCACCTCTGAACTGACGGAGAAACTCAACCGCAGGCTGGACATCCATGACGGCACGACGAAACCCAAGCAGATGAAGGTGTTCAATCCCTACACCGAGTTTAAAGAGTTCTCCCGCAAACAGATCAAAGACATGGAGAAAATGTTCAAGAGGTCAGTTCATTAGTCACTCCATCACCATAAGCTCAACCGTTATAACTATATTTATCTAAATTAAGATGTATTCTGGTTAATCAATTTATGGATGTGTTTTATATTATTAGGAGTGAAGTGTATGTGTGTGTGTGTGTGTGTGTCACAGAGAGTTAGAGAGAGTGAGTGTGAGAGAGAGAGAGTGAGAGTGTTTTGGGATCATTGTGTTCTTGGAGCAGAAGGAATATTGATGCATCACTCAAATTAAATCCGTGATTTTATATTCTTGATCTTTTGTTTATAATATTCTTTATTAGTTATTTTCTAAATCTTCTTATTACATTTATATTCCTGTGCCTTAATGACATAAAAACTATATATGTCTAAATGATATAAAATGAAATAAAATAAAATAGTGTAAATTAAACAGATAGTGTTAGTATAGTAAAAAAAAAAAAAAGTCTATGCAGGGTAACAATTGCTGTGTTAAAAATAAGTGATTCTGAAGACCAACAATCGTTTAATGACATTTAAGCGATTGGGATCAAAATCAGAAACTAACAATATGGAGATTAATTTATTTTTTATAATTCTGAATGTAGGCTAATATTAAACATGAGTTAAAGGAATTACCCCTTGCCGCTTTAGGGGCATTTTGTATTGCATAAACACTTAAAATAATTAAAATAACAATATTATTTGAAAGAAAGAATAGTAAGATCTTAGCAAGAAATAATCATTTAGAATCTCAAATTAAATGAACAAGAATTCTGTCTCTGAGCATCCTCGTACAGTGCCAAAATAATGTTTTTCTGCGGCGTCTCTCTCTCTGAAGCGCCATTGTCCTGTTTCCCTCATTATTTCAGGACAAGGGTCCACTCACAAACCCTGCGTCCCCATGGAACCCACTCCATGGGCAACAATGCCATCTTTGTCTGTTTGTGCGTGTGTTTACGGGGATGTGGAGGAGTCTATGATGAGAGAGGGTCTCTTTGGTTTCATGCAGAGTTGTGAAATGGATAAAGTAAAAAAAAAAAAATCCCTTCATTCTTTTTCATCCTATTATTAGATATGTTTGTTTGTTTAATCACATAAAATTCAGAACCGGATCTCTGATAGTGCAACAAAACCAAGCAATAACAAACAGCAAACTACCAGTGTTGGATGTGAGGAGAATCCTGATGTGTGTCTCAAAGACTTTGTTCCTGCATGTCGACTTTTGCTGCCAGATCATGCTTTTGCCACAAATATGCACACATAAGGATGTTAATAGATTTTTTAGACGATCCCAATGTTAATTTAGCCTTACAGCAACTTTAAGATCAGGGAGATGATTTATTGTACATAACATAGTTCTAGAAATGTGCACTAAGCATCATTAACTGTGTGGTTCAGTCGAGATGATTATATTGTGTTAAAGGAAACCAACCCAAAGTGTGTAGTGTATAAAACAATGATAACGAAGTGTGGATGTCCCGTAGGAATAGGTTACGCCAGGACTGCAAGGTGTGTCAGATTGAGTCATAGAAGTGCGTACGATGGCCCACTTCAGATCAGCTCAGCCCAGTTTCATCAGAGATGGGAAAAGATGTCATGTATAAGAGGAAAATGGGTCAAAAGCAACATACAGCAGAGTTAACATTCATAAACACAACTCACACAGACTTATGAATTAGCACAGTGTATTGATAGATAGATAGATAGATAGATAGATAGATAGATAGATAGATAGATAGATAGATAGATAGATAGATAGATAGATAGATAGATAGATAGATAGATAATCTTCAAATCAAACTTTGACTGCTCTGTAATAAGCTTGTTTCCGCCACTGAAAGATAAAAATAAAAATAATTGCCACTTTTTAGCTTGCAATTCTGAATTTATAACATGCAATTGCAAGTTTGTCATGTAATTCTGACCTTTTTGTTCCTCACAATTGCAAGTTTAGATCTCACAATTCTGACCTTTTTCATCTAATTTTGTAGTAATTGTGAGTAAAACATCAGAACTGCATGCGAGATAAGATGTCGCAGTTATCTTATTTCGTGGTTTAAACGAGCTTCCACAGAAATGGGTGATTAGTTACCATAAAAAAAAAATATATATATATATATATATGGCTCAAAATATATATAAATCATTTTATACAGCTAAACTGATCAAAAGACAATAAAGACATTTATAATGTTACAAAATCATTTACAATGTTTCCAATAAATTCCTGTTCTTTTGAACTTTATCTTTATCAAACAATCATGTAAGAACACGGATCAGTTTCCACACAAATGTGAAGCAGCACAACTGTTTCCAACATTGATAATCAGAAATGTTTTGAGAAACTTGAGCATCAAATCATCACATTAGAATGATTTCTGAAGGATCATGTGACACTGAAGACTGGAGTAATGATGATGAAAATTCAGCTTTGATCACAGGAATAAATGACATATAAAATACAGTATATTCAAATAGAAAACGGTTCATTTAAATAGTACAAATATTTCACTATATTACAATTTTACTGTATGTTTGATCAAACAAACGCAGTCTTGGTGAGCATAAGAGACTTCTTTCAAAAACATTTAAAAAATCTGACTATCCCCAAACATTTGACCAGTCTATATGATGTATAATTTCTATGTATACGTGTGCATATTTTTGGTCCTTCAGCACAGGGAGGGGTGTTGACCTGGAATGTGGCCGGCATGCAGGCGGCAGGACCAACATGCCAATCTCATCCTCCGTTTTTTCTTTGTTATTCTCTCTCTCTCTCTCTCTCTCTCTCTCTCTCTCTCTCTCTCTCTCTCTCACACACACACACCCTCACACAGCAGCTCAGTCTTGTTAACCCTGAGACCTGCTTCAAGTAGTTCATAATGGCAGTTCTAAGCAGATCCCGGATCAGCCTGAGTCCCGTTGCTGGACTCTGAATGCCAGGCTCTATAGTTGAATCTCTGCCCCAAGCTTTGGCATCTATAAATACCACAGCAGGAAACCAGAGAGGACAAAGAAAGCGTCCACACACAAACACATGCCACGCACCCGCAATTACGTCAGGGCAGTTTGTGTTTTCAATGCATCCACACACATTTTTCGAGCCGTGTGTGTAGGAGTGTGTGCTGCCAGTTGCTGAAAGCAGTTGTTGTTCTGGTCAGCAGATTCCCAGTTGTCTTTTAATCAGGACAGGCAAGTGTGAGCATGTCTTAGTGGGAGCTGTTAAAGCAACATCCAGCGAAGAAAGAAAGTGAGGATATTGCGTGAAATGGTTAAATCGAAGAGCTTTTATGCAGCACTTTAACGGCAAAGGTTGAGCTGTCAATGACCTTTCAGAAACAATGTGTGAAGGAGACGAGATTAGACGGACATTCAGAGGAACGATATGAAACCGCCTGATAAACATTCACATCGTCTCAGAGCTTTCTCTTTAAAATACCTTAGGAGAAATGAAAACATATATGAGAATTATATATAGTAATAGTATAGAAATCTAAAATGAATGGATTGCAGCTCAGATAGCACTACAATAAGGTTCCTTTAGTTAACGTTATTTAATGCATTAACTAACAATACATTTGTAACAGTATGTTTATAATATTTTTTAAGATTAGTTATTTATTTGTCCCAGTTAACAAACATATGTTCTAAGAACTTGGAACAAACATTATGTTAATGTTACTGGTTTGTTCATAACTTTGTGAAAATCTTGGCAGAACGATAGCCACATTTCTGAGAACATTCACTATCTGGGATGTTAGCTCAAGTCCATTAAATACATTTAAAATATATAACTGTTTACTTTAAAACACCTTTTTATAAAGAACAATTTTTGTACAACAATAAAATTGTCAATATAATAATATAAACAATGTAATTTAAAAAAAATTTACTTTGATTTCGCCAAGTCTCTTGAGCAGAGTTTGAGATGTTATTGAGATCACTTTTAACAATCATGTGAGGTTATTGTGATATATATATATATATATATATATAAATATATATATATTTTCCTCTGGTGGAAAGTCTGTGACGCATTGAACTTTCTCCATTTTGCTGTCTAGGAGAATAAAATGGCATCTCATTGATGATTTTCTTTCCTCTGCGGAGAGGGAGAGAAGGAGAGAAGGAGAGATGAGACGATGCTCACCTGTACTTTTCTGCCACCATGAGCCTGTTCTTTCTAAAAGCATCACTCCAACCAAAATAGAAACACGTGCACTCTCCTTCAATCTCAGCCTCTCCACTTTCACACAATGTTCAAGACAAACTCTCTCTCTCTCTCTCTCTCTCTCATGCGATCCTGCTGGTTGGTGTGGCAACAGCTGTGTGAGACTCTATAAATACTCTCCTCCGTTAGATCCTCTTTTTCCTGCTGTTTCTGCCGTCACTCTTCACTGCTGTTCTGCTGCGGACGGCTGGGTATCTTCATGTCAACGGGCACTTCTGTGTCAGCAGGAGCTTGATATGATCCATATGATGCTGGAATGTGTTTTCAGGTTTTTTGAAAGAAGTCTCTTCTACTCACCAAGGCTGCATTTATGTAATCAAAAATACAGAACAAAACTGTTAAATTGTAAAATATTATATTATTATGAAGAACTGGTTTCTAGTATAATTTAAAATGCACTTTATTCCAGTGATCAAAGCTGAATTATCAGCATCATTTCTCCAGTCTTCAGTGTCACATGATCCTTCAGGAATCATTCTAATATGATGATGTGATGCTCAAGAAACATTTCTGATTATTATCAATGTTGAAAACAGTCGTGCTGCTTTATATTTATGTGGACACAGTGATACATGTGTTTGTGTCTGAATAGAAAATAATAGTATTTATCTGAAATGGAAATATTTTGTAACATTGTAAATATCTAAACAGTTATTTTTGATCAATTGAATGCATCCTTGCTTATTAAAATGATTAATTAAAAAAATAATAATACTAATTGTTATCCCAAACCTTTGACCAGTAAAATAAATCGTTTTACTGGTGAAGCTGTTCTAAACTTTTCTCCAAAACCCTCCAACAACAACAGAAACAACAACAACAAAAAGAACCATAAAACCAGTCCATATGATGTTTGCCCTATGGTCTTATGAAGCCATATAGCCGGTTTAAATGATGATCAAAATCTTAGTTTCACTGATAACGCTCATTGTTACATCCCGATAATGGAGAGATATATCGTCGTCATAACGACAAAATGTGTCTCATTTATAACATAACTTTAATTTCAGGTGAACTACTCCTTCAAAGCTGTGTGTGTATGTGTGTGTGTGTGTGTAGGTTTGACTCTGGTAAAGACGGCTTCATTGATCTGATGGAGCTGAAGCTGATGATGGAGAAACTCGGAGCTCCACAGACTCATCTGGGCTTGAAGGACATGATCAAGGAGGTGGATGAAGATTATGATGGCAAACTCAGCTACAGAGAGGTGTGCCTGTGTGTCTTTTTCACGTCCCTGATGACTGATTTAATCTGGTGATTAAATCTTTTCAGAGATTACCCTCCATGGAAACCCCTTTAGACTCTTCTACTTAAATGATACGATCACAGCACATTTTTTGAGAGGTCTGTAAGAGATACAATCTCTATCTCTGAATGCAGCTCTGATGTGGCTTCATTTAAATGTCAATAAGATTGAATCACCTTAGTCAATTTTCACCTGGCGGGTGATAAAAGGGGCCAAAATAATCCTATAGACTTACATGGAAAAAGGGGCCACACACATGTAGCAATCAGAATATCATAGGCCCAGTTTACAGCTGGCATTAAGATGTGTTTTGGTCGATCTGATCACAAGTATAGGGAGACACATTCCCGTTTACACCAGGTGTTTAAATCTGTCTCTTTTGTCCTCTTTTAACCACTCATGTCCTGATTTCTTCGAAGACAGAGTCTATGGCCGGGTAAATGTATGGGATTTTTCAGATCTTTCAATCTAATGGACGAGTTAAGCTCATGCAATTTACATAACCGCTACCAGAGGCGACTGAAAAACACTGAAAAACAAAGCTTTTGCTTGTGCTCCGAGAGCCGCAAGACGACACTAAACGCTGCGAGTGTGTGTTAGAAATCAGGAATGGTGAGAGAACATTGTGCTTGGTACATCTTTCCTCTTCTAACCAAACTTGAATCTTCAGCCGACAAAGTTTAAATCCCGTCTGGCTAGAGCAGTTCTCATAATGTTTACGCATTAGGTCAGTAGACGGAGAGTAGGTGTTGTTGTTTTTTTTGTAACACATTCGACCACATGAATTTGTTGTGTAAGATTACACAACAAAAGCAATCTGGTCGAATGCGTTTTTGACTACCTCTGGAAGTGGTCGAAAGTGGACAAGCTCATAATGTTTTTGATGTTTACACCTGTATTATATAGCGTCGTCCATTTGGGATCCGATCGACCAAAGCCCTTCTTAATTGCTGGTGTAAACACTGGCATAGACAGCCTAGCATCCACTCAGAACACACACACAATGGTCTCTATGATATTCTAATATATACCTTTTTAAGGATTTAAGAAATACTTACTAATGCAAAACTGGCTTCCATACATATATAATGACTTAAAATTTATTTTATATGGAATCGACAAATACACTTTCTGAGTGGAGAAAATCTGTATACAAATAAATAAGATTAAAATAAATAAGCTCATAAATAAATTAGGGTAACACTTTATTTGAAGGGGTGTGCATAAGACTGACATGACACTGTCATAAACATGACATAACACCTGTCATGAACATGAAGGAGTCTTTATGAATGTTTATGACTGTTGTCATTAAGTGTCATTCGGTAAATTATGACACTTTTAATGCAAAGTTGACATTGTTTAAAATGTCTTGATTATGACAACTTGACATTAACAAAGATAGAAATGTCTTTGTTATGACAACTTGACATTAACAAAAAGAAATCATAACCTGTCAACCTGTCACAAATATGTCATAACAGGTCTAATTATCAAACTTAAAGCATTTTACAGTCTAATAACCCTTAATGACATCTTTATAACTAGTACAATGTGTTCCACTTTACTTGAGGACAAGTAAAATATTCATGACACAGTTTTAATGGTGTCATGACGGCCAAAGTTGTGACAGGTTGACAGGTTATGATTTCTTGGTTAATGTCAAGTTGTCATAACAAAGACATTTTAAACAATGTCAACTTTGCATTAAAAGTGTCATAATTTACCGAATGACACTTAATGACAACAGACATAAACAGTCATAAAGACTCCTTCATGTTCATGACAGGTGTTATGTCATGTTTATGACAGATAAAATAAAGTGTTACCTAAATTAGATTTAAATAAATGTGATGAATGAATTATAAAACATAATACAAATGTGATTATAATAAAAATAAATAAATACATAACTATAATGTGTAAATAATATATTTAACTGTACATCAATAGTGAGTAGAAAACATATATATATAAAGATGTGTGTGTGTGTGTATTTATTTTAATCCAGTTTAGAATAGATGGACAACTAGCTATTTTTTATTATAATCACATTTTATAATACACACACACACACACACACACACACACACACACACACACACACACACACACACATATATATATATATATATATATACTATATACTTTCTCTGGTCCCTTTCTATATCTATAGTGTATAAGTTGGTTGTAAATAAAAGATAGATGCCCTTTGTATTTTAAAACAGGACCCCTACCATGACGATAATGATATTTAGGGTCTGTGGCATCTAAAAGATAAAAAAAAAAGCACTGACCTAAGACATTATTTAGTACCCTTTTTTTATTTGAACTCGTGGGGCTGTCAGATCCATATCAAGACTCCCCCAAACCCTCTCTAACACACACACACACTCAAACAGGTGATAGTGCAGCTGTGCCTTAAGTACAGTGAGTCTGTTGTCTGTCAGATGTTGCTCTGACTCTTGTGATTGGACAGACATTTCAAATGGATAAGATTACACACACACACACACACACACACACACACACACACACACACACACACACACACACACACACACACACACACACACACACACACACACACACACACACAGTTAATTCTTTTGACCTCCCCTTTCCCTGCAATGAAATCAGTTCATTGTGGATATGATCTAAAGATAGATGAAATAAAAAGGGCTTATTGCTTATCATTTAAAGGGAAATGTCTGCAGTGCCTTTCATTCTGGGGTAAATAAAAACAGCTGAACTTTTAGTTTATGTGCTGACATGCCAACTGATGTCATATGCTTTTGTGTTTATTTTTGGAATTGAATAGAAATGCCCCCTCCCATGAAATACTGATAACCTTTAAAGCTATTGAAAGTTCCCTATAACCCGAATCTGTGGATCTGTGTCAGTTCCTGCTGATCTTCCGGAGGGCCGCGGCAGGTGAGCTGCAGGAAGAGAGCGGGCTGATGGCTCTGGCTCGGCTCTCAGAGATCGACGTCTCCACTGAGGGCGTTCTTGGAGCGAGGGACTTCTTTGAGGCCAAGGTTTGTGGGCTTTTAGATCTTTTTGTGTGAAAGAGAGTTTTGATGCGTATGAAAGCACTACTTCCATGTTCTTCAGAAGATTATTTTTGGCCTCAGCCTCCCCCTTGTGTTCATGTAGTGTAAGTACATCAAAGGCTGGAATCTGTAAAGAACACACACTCGGTTTGAGAGGGTTACATTATATAGATTATGGATTTGTGAATATTTTTGACAATTGAATCCCTATGTCCTAAATTTATATTGACAAAGGCAAATAACCGAAATATTTACTCTATTCTTATCCCCTGCTTGAACCTGTTAAAAGTGTTTTTTTAGAGTGCAGACCTTTTTGCATTTTCCAAAAAATTTTGCTAAACAAATTATTTTAATTAATGTTAAACTTTTAAAATAATATTATTCATTGTATTAAATATAATGTAAATATAATGTATAAATATATGTATACATTTGTGAAGCGTCTTGTTCAGATTTAAATGATTAGTTCCATTTAACATTACATTTCAGTGTACTATTTAATTGTTGTATTTTAAAGTATACATAATATTATATTATATATTATTTCTCATAATTATTATTATTATTATGTTAGATTTTTGTAGACTATTATAGTATTTATACATATTTTTAAATTAGCTTTTATATTTTCAGTTTTTATTTTAGTCTGTTTTAGTCATTTTCTCGTGTACTTTTTCATTTTCAACAGTTTTTTAAATATAAATATTTCTATTTGGATTTAATTGATATTAATTTTAGTTTCAGTGATTGTATTAATTTTAAACGTATTAATTTCAGTTAAATTCCTAATGGTAACAGAGTTGGACTGGTGACCCAAAGGTTGCTGGTTCGATTCCAGTACCGGCAGGAATATGACTGAGGTGTCCTTGAGCAAGGCACCTAACCCCCAATCGCTCCCCGGGCGCCACTCAAGGCTGCCCGCTGCTCCGGGTGTGTGTATCCACGTTTGCAGTGTGTGTGTGTTCACTACTCACTACTCTGCTCCTAATGTGTGTGCACTTACTTGGATGGGTTAAATGCAGAGGTCAAATTCCAAGAATGGGTTACCATACTTGGCCATCACCTTTCACTTTCACTTTCACTTATATATGTATTTATTTAAGCTTTATTTCAGTTAATGACATTTTTTAAAGGTTTTAGTTTGAATTTTTCAGCTTCAGATTTGGGACACACACCTAACAACATGAATAATACCTCAAACGAATAAGCCTGCACATTTTACTGATTTAAAAGTGTTTTCGCACGACTACAGAAATAGAAATGCATTCATTTTTATGTTGTAAACATATGAGACACATAATTGAAATGTGTTTTATCTTTGTGTTTGTGGTAGGTTCAGGCTCTGTCTGTGCGCAGTAAGTTCGAGGCGGAGATACGAGAGGAACAGGAAGAGAGGAAGAGGATGGAGCTTGAAAGAAAAGAACGGCGTGCCGCATTTAAAGAGCTACAGTCGACATTCTGTTCATAAACGTCCTAAGATCATAAACATAAACAAAGATCTATGCCTTTTAGAGAGCACATTTGACTTGCGCACAAGCACAAGCACGCATGCACACACACACACACACACACACACACACACACACACACACACACACACACACTGCTTCTTGTACCTCACACCTATGTGTAATCAAAACCACAGCGTAACACTGAACAAGTATCATTAGCGTTATTAGTGGCTTACAGCTATCCTGAAATATGCATGAGGAATTAGTTTCGCTGGTGACGGCTGAAGCGAGAGATGGAGCGAGTGAAATTTCAGGAGTCTTGTAATGTAGGACATAAACAGAATAAACTCTAATAGACTATTTTAATCATCTAAGCAACTATATATTTTTAGAACCAAGAAGTTTATTGTAAAGTGCTAATCATGATTTTAAATAGTTGGTGTCGTGGACTAAATATTGATTATGACCAACGGAGAAAAAAAGAAACAAAGGAAAACAAAGGGTCAAGAAATATTTTTATTTTTTATAGATTTGAATCATGCATTTGTTCCTTTTTTTTGTGGATTTTTTTCTTTTTCTACATATTTGTCACCTACATATATGTTTGTTGTTAAGTTTTGGTAAATTGTATTTTATCAGATGTTCAAAATATCTACCTGTAACTCTCTTGTTTTTGCCAATTACATAAAGCCTATTAAAGCCTGTATTTTTCAACAAAATATATATATATATTTTTGAATCCGTTTTATTCCAAATATCCAAAATGGAAAAACTGTTATATCCCTGACATGTATTGTGTCTGAAGTGTCTAGTGTATGCCAGTAGGTGGCAGCACTTAAATGAAGGACTCTATGAAGGAATAAAAGGCCTAAAATGTTCTGTTAGGATTTAAAAAAAAACACAACCACAATATTTTCACAGATATTTTAATCCAGTTTTTGTGCTCCACATATCAAAATAAAGGCATTTCTTTTACAGATCAGTTGCCACTCAGTGTAGCTTTATTAGTGGCCTGTGTATGAAGAAAACTAAACTACTACACAATTCTTTTCCAGCCTTCCAGAGTTTAACAATCAAGCTTTATATAATATACATATAATAGTAATCAGCCTTTTCTGAGTGACAGACAGTACATGTGCTATATAATTTCCTACAGTAAAAAATCATACAGTGTTGTGCCACCAATACGATCGATCTAATGTATTTTGTTTTATTGCATAGATTGCATTGCACTGATAATATTAAGATTTTTATTTCCCAAAAATAATCTAGTAAATAATCTATTTATTTATGTATATACTTTATTATTTACATCATTGTTAATGTTCAGTACAGTGTTTGATCTCTCGATCCAAATGTCCATTTCATGACTTTGGTGAAAGTAAAAAAAAAAAAAAAGTTTTGTATTAGGCACTTAATAAGGGTGTTATTGACCATGATACATGAAATAATTTTTTGGGTGAATATCTCTAACATTCATGTATTTTGACAAAAAATACTTTATGGACAAGGAGGAAACCCGTCCATGTGGGGCTTTAATAATTTATAAATTGAAAACGTCCCCTCTGACTCCGACAGAAAACGCAATGACAATATCCAGGTGCCAAATAAATAAGGGCTCAAACATGATGGTCTTGTGGTGTCAGTGGATTGAGGGTGAAAAATTCTCATAATAAATCACTGGAGATTCCTCTTATTTCCAGATGAAGACAATGTCTTAAAGATCTGTCATTGTCTGTCCAGAAGTACTGAAGGATGCAAGTGTGAATCATTATGTCCATAGCAGCAAAAATGGTTTCCTATTGGGACGGAGTGACATAACAGATCATAACTAACTGAGGTTGTCTTTTAGGATAAAAAAAAAGTCACACATTGGAGGTTGTGTTATTAAATGAAATGCACTTTTTATAAATGGAGAATTCCTATGGAATCATAGATCCTTGCATAAAAACACAACCACTGCTACTCAACCCGGTCACTGCCTTCCCCGTTAATCTGGACCACCACATGTTCTTTCTCCGGCGTGTCTGTGGTGTGTGTGTTGGGGAGTGTGAGTGGACAGGGCTGCGTGTCAAAATAGCGCATGCTCTCGGTTTTGTTCCGGCCTTTTCCGTGCAGAGACGTCACCCTGGTGAAGCAACTGCCGTACTGGATCTCGTCGGGCAGGTAGGACGTCCTCTTGTGGTAGCCAGAACCCGTGCTCTCCTGAGAGGCGGTGAGGAACACCACTAACTCAAAGTGTGATTGGTTGGTTGGGGCGTTGTTTAGAGGGCTGGAGGGAGTTATGGGGTGAAAAAAGGTCAAGGGGGACAGAAAAAGAGGGCAAGGTCGTGACCCCAGGTTATCAACGCTAAATTCCATTGCGGTTTGGTGGAGTTCGTGATCGTCACGTTCTTCGTAGAGAACGGCGCTCACGTACACGTCCACCAGCGGCCTTGGAAGCAGGTTACACACGCGGAACATCAAACAGCGCCGGCCTCTAACCTCACACACTACGGCCTGAGGGCTGAACAGGATCCCGCCACAGCGCTTCTGAGGACGGGAGAACTTCGCCACAAATGCACCTGATGGAGCAAAGAAATAATTTGTATTTAAGGAAATACAATGAAAAGGAACAGAAATGAAAAAAGCTAAATAAAAAAAATATTAAATTATTATTATTATTAATAATAATAATAATAACAACAAAACCACAAATTCACCTGTGAAGTGACAGAAAAAAGTAAAATAAAACTGAAAAAAATATTTATTAAATAAAGTAAATTCAAGGTAAGTTCATCAAGACAAAGTTTGAATGTTTCTTGAATGAAGTCTTGTCTGATGGTTTATAGATGTTTAAAAAGTCCTTACAGATAGAGTTGTTAGAAATGTCACCTATAGAAATTTGTATCTGTGTTGTATACTTATTTCTAATACATTCATAGTTGAGGATGAGAAAAACACACAAAAAAATTCCACAATGCAATTATCTGTTGGATTTCTCTGTATTGTGTTTCCAATTCTATTTCCTGTGGGGCAGTTCATTTCAAATTCACACTCATAATTCTTAAATTCTGAATTTTGCTCAATCCTGGTCAGACGTTTGACTGGCTTAGATGAAAAGTCAGCCCCTGCTGGTAGATGTCACTTCCGGTGTGAGAACGCTAGGCGCGCTTGTGCTGCCGCTTCACGCTGGTATCTGTTTGTCTGCTGTTTTATGTCTGTTTTTTGGATATGTTTTTTCTTGGAATCAATCTTCTTGGATTATTCACTGAACCTTCTTACACAATCAACACTTGGATTATTCACTGGACTATTTACACGCTCAGAAGTTTCACGATCCTGTCACACTGATCGGCTACGAGCCCTCTCCACTTCGCATCCCTATCCCTCGCGACATCTGATACTGTGAGTCTCCCCTCTCTTTATCATTTTGTGGTGTCAATCCTTGGTATGGTTGGGTAGCCTTCCCTTCTGTGGATTGTGTGGATTGTGGGTCTGATACGGTTCTGGCTAACGTAGTTAAACCGATAAATTATTGTGCAGGTCGTCGCGTTGGACATTACTGGTCATGTCATCACGTATCCGATTGCAGGTTTTGTTTTTTGCTCTTTTTTGGTTAGTGCTATTTTTTAATGACGGCAATCAAACTTGTTCCCCCGAGATGGCGTTACAGTTTTCTGCAGCCCATCTCAGATCATACAAAGGATCGTTACGGTTGGCTTCGGACATCTATAAATGGTGTGAACAACTTGGAGTGTTACGCCGACCGCGCTACATACACCGGTCGCGGAAGAAACTTCGGAGCTATCACTGCTCGTCTTTTAATAACATTCCGGTTGTCTGTACACACACCCGTGCGTCGGATACAACACAGCTGGGAAATAGATACATTAACTTGGGAAATCAGAGATCATTGCGTTTCGAACCTGAACTCGGAACCTGCAGACGCACATCTTCAGACCTGCGATGTGCGCTGTTGAACACACGCTCTCTAACTAGTAAAGCTTCAGTGTTTAATGACATAATCACTGACACAAACCTGGACATGCTACTGTTGACCGAAACCTGGCAGGTTCCCAATTACCTTTTCAACCTAAACCTCCTAACTCCGCCTGGGTACATCTACTTCTCTCAACCACGTCTTCATCGTAGAGGTGGAGGGCTGGCTGTAGTTTGCCGTGAGACTATTAAAACTTCCAGGATCGAGTTTCACGATGTTTCAACATTTGAATACCTAGCACTGAAAATGACTGGCCAAACACCACTGGCTGTAATCTTAATTTACCGACCTCCTAAATCCCACTCTGACTTTTTCTCTGAGATTAGTGCATTACTTACTCTTGTCTGTGGTAGCTATCAATCTGTTATTCTGCTTGGTGACTTTAATATACACGAAAACACTGCACAATGCAACGAATTGATGTCTGTACTGGACTGTTTCAACCTAACTCAACATGTAACTTTTGCTACTCACTCCAGAGGTCATATACTGGATCTCATATGTACATCTGGCTTAAATAATATCTGTGTTAATGGTTCAGACTTTGCTTTCTCTGATCATAAACTCATAAGCTTCAGTTGTAGTTTTCCAGTAGCTATATCACCACTGAAGAAAACGCTGACTTATCGTGAAATCAACTCTGTGAATCCATCTTCTTTTTCTGCATCAATAAGGGATTCTACCTTATCGGAATGTCTCCGATCTAACTGTCCATCAGAGATTTGCTGTATATACAACAATGCTTTGTCTCAAATACTTGATATGCATGCTCCTGCTAAATCTAGACTGGTTCCATCTACTCGTGCCTCACCCTGGTTCACTCCTGAACTACGAACGATAAAAACTGAGGGTCGCCGCCTGGAAAGACTATACAGGAGAACTGGACTTATCGTGCACTCTTTGGCTTTCAAAGAACACTTGCTTAAGTACCGTACAGCCCTTAATGATGCAAGATCTTCTTATTTCACCTCTACCATTAGAAATTCCAAATGCAGGCCCAGATCACTATTTGCAATGATTAACAAACTCACAAATCCACCACAACATGTTATTTCGGGCTCTGTGGGGCTTGTAAATAGCTTTTCTCAATATTTCTCTGATAAATTGAGGTCAATCACTGCATCCATTACCAAAAACACTCCTCATACAAGTGACTCAAATGTTCATTTAAGGTTAGCTGGTTCCGCTCACTTGACTAACTCCCTTTCTGCTTTCACTTTAACTACTCCTGCTGCCATAAGTGATCTAATTGTGAAATCAAATTCCACATCCTGCCGGCTTGATCCTATCCCTACTGTTTTGCTTAAGTTGTTTGTGCCCGAGGTTGCACCCTTCATAACACATATGATAAACTGTAGTTTAGCGTCTGGCGTTGTTCCAGCCGAATTGAAAATGGCTGCGGTGACCCCGATTCTTAAAAAAACAGGCCTTGACCACCTAAATATGGATAACTTACGACCAATATCCAATTTAACATTCATGAGCAAAATCCTTGAAAGGGTTGTTGCTTCACATTTACGAACACATTTGGATGCTAATGGTCTTTTCGAAACTTTTCAGTCTGGATTTCGTCCATCACATAGCACTGAAACTGGCCTTCTTCGGGTGGTCGACGATATTCTTTTGTCCATGGATTCAGGGCTGATAAACATTTTGATGCTCCTTGATTAAAGCGCTGCTTTGACACAGTTTGCCATGAAATATTGATCTCTAGGCTTTCTGATATTGGCATCACTGGCTCTGCTCTTTCCTGGCTCATTTCATACATCAGTGACAGAAAGTATTATATCACTATACAAGGGTTTAGATCTGCCACTGCCTCACTTACACAGGGTGTTCCTCAAGGTTCGGTTCTTGGCCCACTATTGTTCATCATATAAATCTATCCACTCGGTGACATCATACGCAGGCATGGACTTAAATTCCACTGCTATGCTGATGATATTTAAATTTATCTCACCACCAGCTCTGATAGGCCATCTCTGCCTGACTCACTCACTGCATGTATCAGGGACATCAAGCATTGGATGTCACTGAATTTCCTCAAACTAAATGATAAGAAAACCGAGATATTAGTGATTGGCTCTGTTGCCTCAGTCAAAGGGATAGGCCAGTCCTTTGATATTGATGGAATTCACATTAAGCCCTCGTCATCGATTCGTAACCTTGGTGTCTTATTTGATCAAACTCTATCCTTTGGCTCTCATATTTCTTCTGTTGTTAAAAACTCTTTTTTCCATCTTCGCAATATTGCTCGCTTACGATCCTCTCTCACATTAGCTGATGCTGAAACTTTAATTCATGCATTAATCACATCACGCCTCGACTATTGCAATGCCTTATTTCTTGGTCTTCCCATAAAACGTATTGCAAGATTACAGTACGTTCAAAACTCTGCAGCGAGAGTCCTCACCTCTACTAGGCATTCTGCACACATTACTCCTCTGCTTTATGAACTTCACTGGCTACCTGTGGCATCACGTATCCACTTTAAGGTATTGCTTTTAACGTTCAAGGCATTAAATGGTCTTGCTCCACAATATTTGTCTGACCTACTCCACCCATACCGTCCTACACGGTCTCTCAGATCAGCTGAACTTGGTTTACTGTCTGTCCCTCGTTTCCGGTTGTCTACTGTAGGAGGAAGGTCTTTCAGTGCTAATGCTCCTCAGTTATGGAATTCGCTACCTTTTACACTACGCAATACCTCTTCTGAGGCTACTTTCAAGACCCAGTTAAAAACATATCTTTTTAACATGCATTTTGGATAATGTGATTATATGTATCCTATGTGTCTGTAATATATGGGTGTCTAAATGTATTGTATGTACAATGTAAAGCGACCTTGAGCATTTGGAAAGGCGCTATATAAATAAACTTCTTCTTCTGTAACTAACCCAGTATGGGGGCAAAGGCATCTTTCTCAATTGAGAGTCAATAAAAAAATTTTAAAGAAAGAAAATGTTTAATTTAACTATAGTATATGTTTTAAGAAAGTGTATATACTGTAGACTCCCTTTCCTGTCTGCTGTTTTTGATGACAAATCACAGGATAGTTGAGTCACATGAATCACATGGCATTTGCAGTTCAGCTGATTGGCTGGCTAACAAAACCTGTATTCAGAGCTGAGTGCAAGTGAGGCAAGATGGCAGCATGCAGATTGTGTTCTTCACCCCTGGGCCAACTGCCATCAAGAGGAACGTTTTAGGCGTACCTCTGTGTCCCAGGTTTTTGAAACCTGAGGACATACAACCTGTGCGGTTATTGCTTGGGAGAGGATCATGCACGTTCAGTGCTTGAGAGTTCTGAATGTGCCCATTGTGAGAAATTCACAATGAGAATGCTCTGTTCATGTTTGTCTCTATTCTCGATAGATGTGGGACAAGCCAAGGCAAACCAGAGGCTTCGGTCATGGAGATCACATGTCGAGCTGGCCGAGGAGTTCGAGAAAGGGTTGGCTCTTTCTCGCGCCTCGATCGTGGGCTCGAGCGATCAGACGGATCATGATGTGCTTTCCCTCAAGTCATCCGATCCAGCAGATAAAATGTTGTTTGTACCATCCAGCTAAGAGGAAGCGGATGTGGTTTAAGAAGACAAGGAAAGTGTGTACTGAGTCTTCTCAATCTGCCAGCCTCGTTCACAAGGAATGGCTGGATGTCAGGACCCGGGCAATCAATCAATCAATCGAAGTCATGGAAGAAGCAATATTCAGTCCGAATTTATATACTCTTGCAAACTATCTCTCCATTGCGGTGTTGCAGGCCTACCAGGCAGATCTACTAAAATATCTGGATCAAGGCCAACGACTGTCCCCTGAAGCTGTTGCTACCGCACCATGGATCTAGCTCTCTGGGCCACTAAACAAACAGCCGCTGCTATCGGTCGCTCGATGGCAGCGATCGTTGTCATGGAGAGGCATCTGTGGCTGAACTTAGCAGACATCACGTAACGTCGTGACGTCACGTAATACGCAATTACGTTGAAAAGGTCACGCTTAACGTAGGTGGAAGTACCGAGTCAGTGTTTACGAATGTCTGGAAGGAGGACCATATAGACATATTCAAATATCTTTGTGTCAGTTTATCATTTAAAATGCCCATTTCGTGTGCGTATCCTGGGTGTTTTAATATTAAAAAGGCAAAAAGAAATTTTTCATCAGGACAGAAGCGTGACCTTTTCAACGTAATTGCGTAATTGCGTGACGTCGTGAACGCGCACCACAGAACAGAGTAAGGCGAGCATTTGTGCTTATAAAACTTAAACTTTTTTTTTTATTTTTGAAATGACCGATCGTTTCGCTAGATAAGACCCTTATTCATCGTCTGGTGTCGTTTAAAGCCCTTTGAAGCTGCAGTGAAACTGTCATTTGGACCTTGAACCGTTTGGGTTCCATCGAAGTCCATTATATGGAGAAAAATCCTGGAATGTTTTCATCAAAAACCTTAATTTATTTTCGACTGAAGAAAGAAAGACATGTACATCGTGGATGACATGGGGGTGAGTAAATTATCAGCAAAAGTTTTTTTTTTTAAAGTGAACTAATCCTTTAAGTAAGCAAATATTACAGGTGTTGGAACCTGGATACAGAGAAGCTTAATATAATCCAGACGATTGTGGCTCTTGTTTTATATTAATCTTATTAACGGGTTCCCCCTTCATGAATTACGGCTCCCTCTGGTGGCCGCCTACACATACACCTACACAAGATAAAGCATGTTGATACAGTATATATACTCTGTTCATTGTCCCCTCTCAAGCTAAAGGCTCAGTACTCCCCTATGGTGGCACAATTAATGTTTTCCCCTTGGGTTGAGTATACTGAACAAATTGTTTCTTTCTAAACATAATAGTTGGGTTCGCTCCCCTTTTTGATTTCTCTCTTTAGGTTAATGCAAAAGGAAACTAAATATGATCATGGCCATTTGTATTCCTGCTATTTAGTTTCCTCCCCCTCCCCAACCCCTGAAAAGTGAGATATTAAATGCCTGACTGACCTGTTTATCTCTCATGCGAGTTGACAACACTAATGAGTTGAGGAAGTTCACCTAGGGGTCGTCCCTCCTTGTTATCTGTCACTCACTGTGGTCCAGCGCTTTAAGAAAGAATAAGAGCTGTATCTAGCAGGCGTTGTATCTCTAGCTAGCCTTTTTCTTCTAATTCGGCAATGCTATTGAGTTGAGAAAGTTCACCTAAAGAGCACCCTCCTCGGTACCTGTCTCTTACTATAGTAAGTGCAAAAAAACTAAATTAAATAAAAAAGAATAATGCAAACTTTTTAGGTCCTAGAAAATTATTTTACATAGAGTTTGATTTGCCTCCCCAGATTTCAAGGGTCTTAAAATAAGGCTAGACTCCACCGTGGCTCTCGGGGTTTAGCCTCTCTCTACTCAAGGCTCCCCTTGGAGAAGCAGCATTATCAGAGAAGGTAAAAACAAAAAAAGACAGCGTGGCTCCCTTAGGTAAGCTGCCATTTGAGCCCTAGGATTGAGTGAGGTGTCCTTCCCCATCTACTTTGGGTATTTAAGTAGGGTCCCTTGCCCTCCTCTATCTCAGTTATCCAGGTTAGCGAGTAGAGGTTTTGCCCCCCCAAAAAAATTAAAGGCGATCTTCCTTGTTATTTTGCACCCTTTTTTTAATGAATAAAATGAATCTGCCTGGGTTCCGGGAAGAGTGTCAAGCAAAGCGTGATCGCACCCCTTCTTCTATAGGGTAATTTAATGGAGAAGCAGCTCCCCTGCGGTTGTCTGAGGGATACATTTATTACAAGAATCTGTTGCATTAAAGTATGTTGCCATTCTTGTGCCACAGTCTACTATATGAAAATTAAGGTGCATTTTCCTCAGAAGTAATGGTACTGCCTAGGTTGATAGTGGAATATTGGGAAAAAAAGAAACAAAAAACAAAAACTCCCTGTGGCAGGGCATTTCCTAAGAGCTGTCTCAGATGAGAAAAGGCTATCACAACCTGGCCATTTCTTTCTGTAGAGCTCTGCCTTTGGGGATAAAGTAGCCCGCTGGGGACAGAGGAAGGTTCCAGTGAGACCGGGACTTCCCCTACTACAGAGGCAAAGCAGCTAAGGGATCTTCTATTTTTTGGAAGATAATGGCAGGGATGGATTAGGGAACACAACGACAAGACAGTCTGTGTACATACTTGATGGACAGTTGAGTCAATGTTTGCTATTCCCACTGAAATATTTTCACCTAGTGAGGAAGGCATGGCAGAGTGGGTATTTGTTCTCCATAGCGTCCATCCAAGACACAGTGTCTCGTTTCCCTTCTCAAACCACAGTTACAGTCATAATCATCTGAGACGTTCATCAGAGGTAATAACTAATCAACCAGTTGTCATTGCATCGACAAAAATTAAGAATGATCATGTAAACATGTTGCATGCTGCATCTGTTAATTCACTTGCTTGTTAATATGGATAATATGTACTTTTGATAATGAACTGCAATCTAGGTATTTAATATCTACGATACCCTAAAAAGCTGGACTTAGAACACAACAAGTACCATTAATATTTTAGTTCAATAGCAGGACATCTACAGGTCATTCTACATTCCATCTGAGGGCTTCAGTCCCAGGATCATCTGCTCAATACAAAGCCAGAATTGTAATGCATTTACATTAATTACTCCATTGTTCAGAGGCAAAGTACTCATGATGAGTTTTTTCTAAATAAATATATTAATCAATGACTCTTTTATTTGCATTTCTCTTTGTCCTTAAAGCATGTGAACTTAGGATTCACATGACTTACTATACATTCACCTAAAGTCTTTAGCTAAGTCTTGTTGAGATTTTAAAGTTTGGTAAACATTTACACACACAAGCACTCTCTCTCTCTCTCTCTCTCTCTCTCTCTCACACACAGACACACACACACACACACACACACACACACACACACACACACACACACACACACACACACACACACACAGACACGCACACGCACACATATATTAATTATCAATTAGTGGGAATATGCATGGTAACATGATTTTAATGGGCAATACATGTTTACCAATCTTTCTGTGTAATGTTAAATCATCAAAAGCGTTTTTAAGCTTGTAATATGTGCTTTTTAAAATCAACATCTGTGCATTAAAATCCTCCAAAAATTCTCCATGTAAATATCTTACCTTAAACTCTATTATTTATGTGGCCTAGATTTTTATATTATAACATTTTCCCAAATGCTTTTTCGATTGAGTTCAACTTGTACTGAACCTGGACTATTCCTTTTAACCTAACCTAAACTTGACTCATTTGAAATCTTCTAAAGGAAAGATACAGTATATTTCCTATATAGACCTGGTGCATATTTCTACAGAAAAGTAGAAGACTGTGGTGTGTACCGGTGATGAAGGCCTCCAGCATGAGTCCCAGCAGCATCTGCAAGGCGAGCAGCGCTATGGCGGTTGGACAGTCAGCGTTGGGGTACATGGTGCCGTACCCAATGGTCAGCTGTGTCTCGAGGGCAAAAGAGAAGGCGGCGGAAAAGCCCGTCACGTGTTTGACGCACAGCACGTGTCCGGGGGGTGGGGAGTCGTGATTGGGCACATCCAGGTCCCCGTTGACACGGGCGAGCAGGTACCACAACACTGCGAACAGCAGCCAGTGAAGCAGGAAGGAGCCGCAGAACGCCAGGACCACCCATCGCCACCGCAGTGCCAGCCACGTCCCCCACATGTCCCGCAGGGCCCCAAACCACGTCTCCCTGTAGCCTGGGGCACTGCCTTGCATCAGGCTCCGCCCGTCCTTGTTGACCAGACGCTGGCGATGAGGTTTGGCCATCAGGGGGCAGGAGACGGCCTTTTGGTCACTGGTGGTACTTGTCATGGTGACGGAAAGTTGGCAAGCGGCTGGCAACTGGAAAGATGAGCAAAGAGCAACTGATATCAGCTGCACATGTCTATACATTTACATATGAAAATCTGACGTTCTTCAGGGAATAGTTCAACCTCCAAATAATTCTAATTCTGTCTGTGAAATTTAATTCCAAACTTACCTGTTATTTAGTTCTGTGAAACAAAAAAGAGACATTTAAAAGCATGTTTTTTAACGATTGCTATGACAGATTTTTCAATACTTTTAACAATTTTCCAAAACTATTAACACAGTTAGCACTACATCCGTCTGTGTAAGCTATACTATTAACACATTTCTTGTTGCTTTTAAAATGCTTGAACGTCTTTTAAACACAAGCTCAAACAAGACCAAAACGATGGCTTTTTACTGCCAAATTTACCAATGCTTTAACACTGTATGTCAGAACAGATAACACCATGTTCTAAACCTAACCGTACAGGCTAAAGTCAAGGTAAACAGCTGTTTATATTGTGAATTGAAACACAAACATATCCCCTGTATTTTAGTCTATTGTTACTGAGCAACAGCTGATTGATTTTTGCAAATATATAAATCACAGCCGATTCCCATCTAGGAAACACTCAGGTGTTGAGGTTCTTTCAATCGCATGACCATATGGTATAAAGTAAAAGAGGACCTTTTGGGCTGATCTTTTGTGGAAAGGGAACAATATAGAGCAGCAAAAGAAAGAAAGAAAAATGTATGCACTAGGTAGAGGAAGACGTGTACCATGACAAGGGAGAGAAGTGGGGCAAGGGCAAGTGAAAGGGAGAGGACTGGGTCGAGGGAGAGGTGTGGGTCAAGGGCAAGTGAAAGGGAGAGGAGTGGGTCAAGGGCAAGGGAGTGGAGTGGGGCAAGGGCAAGGGAGAGGAGTGGGACAAGAACAAGGACAAGTTAGAGGAGTGGGACAAAGACAAGGGCAAGGGAGAGGAGTGGGACAATGGCAAGGGCAAGGGAGAGGAGTGGGTCAAGGGCAAGGGCAAGGGAGAGGAATGGGTCAAGGGAGAGGAGTGGGTCAAGGGCAAGTGAAAGGGAGAGGAGTGGGTCGAGGGAGAGGTGTGGGTCAAGGGCAGGGGCAAGGGAGAGGAGTGGGTCAAGGGCAAGGGAGTGGAGTGGGGCAAGGGCAAGGGAGAGGAGTGGGACAAGAACAAGGGCAAGGTAGAGGAGTGGGACAAAGACAAGGGCAAGGGAGAGGAGTGGGGCAAGGGCAAGGGCAAGGGAGAGGAATGGGTCAAGGGAGAGGAGTGGGTCAAGGGCAAGGGAGAGGAGTGGGACAATGGCAAGGGCAAGGGCAAGGGAGAGGAATGGGTCAAGGGAGAGGAGTGGGTCAAGGGCAAGGGAGAGGAGTGGGACAATGGCAAGGGAGAGGAGTGGGACAATGGCAAGGGAGAGGAGTGGGACAAGGACAAGGGAGAGGAGTGGGTCAAGGGCAAGGGAGAGGAATGGGACAAGGACAAGGGAGAGGAGTGGGTCAAGGGCAAGGGAGAGGAGTGGGACAATGGCAAGGGAGAGGAGTGGGACAATGGCAAGGGAGAGGAGTGGGACAAGGACAAGGGAGAGGAGTGGATCAAGGGCAAGGGAGAGGAGTGGGTCAAGGGCAAGGGAGAGGAGTGGGACAAGGGCAAGGGAGAGGAGTGGGACAAGAACAAGGGCAAGGGAGAGGAGTGGGACAAGAACAAGGGCAAGGGAGAGGAGTGGGTCAAGGGCAAGGGAGAGGAGTGGGACAAGAACAAGGGCAAGGGAGAGGAGTGGGACAAGGGCAAGGGCAAGGGAGAGGAGTGGGACAAGAACAAGGGCAAGGGAGAGGAGTGGGGCAAGGGCAAGGGAGAGGAGTGGGACAAGGGCAAGTGAGAGGAGTTAGAAAGTGTGGTGGCATTCTAAGAAGGGCCAGAGCTAGGGTAACTAATGAAATAAGAGCTACTATAATAGACCATGTCATAAACCACAGGCTATCATACAGAGAGGCTGGTGACGAGTACAGCCAAATCTCAGCTGGGACACGGTGGCATCAATTGTTCAGATTTTTAGAGAAACCAACAGGTAGGATATTGCTTCTCCTACTGCAAAGTGTAAACAATTGTACCATGAATGTAGCCTGGCTAACGTCATACCTTGTCTCATTGAGACGTGGTCTGGGAGCCACAAGTTTATTTTCTCGTATTTGAGGCGTGGTTTACGAATGCCCAGAGCCGTTTATTGGGTGCTACGAATGTCTATCAAATGCGCCTGTACGTAGCTCATAGCCAATCGTTTTAATTATATCAGATGACGTATGTACAGTGACAGAAGTTGCTCTTTTTTCAAAATAAACTTGCGTTCTAAACTACTTAGAACAATATCTAAGGCTGCATCGAAAGGTAACTTCGCGTCTGCTGCCATGTTGGATCCATAGATATAAACAAACTGCTTCGGTGTGTCGCATAGACGTTGTCATCATCTTGCTGCTCCCTCCTCGTTCTGTGATTGGTCCCCTCGCTGAGGCGCAAATCTGGTCCATGGAATCCAGGCTGCCTAGCAGCGTGAATAAAATTGTGCTGCGTGCAAGGCAGCATGGGAAAACCCAGGCTACCATGTATGCCTCCGGTCTCTAATATGTAACTGTATTTTGTCCCTCTAAGGATTCAACGTCTACCTCCCTCAGGGGGCAAAGGAAAGCTCCTGAATGAAGAACAGGAACTTGCTATTGTCAACATGGTGATTGCTGACAATGAAATAAAACTGAAGGACATTCAGTCCAGAGTTGTAGAGGACAACCTTGTCTTTAGGAACATTGCAGCAACCAGCACAACATCTATTTCTCGGACTCTAGCTAAACACATAGTCCAAATGAAACAATTATACAAAGTTCCTTTGGAAAGGAACGGAGAGCGCATCAAAGAACTCCGTCACCAATTACGTCCAGGTAAAATTATGCAATACAGTCATTACTGTACTATACATTGTATGTTTTGCAGTAAACTACTCTATAAACTTAGAATACATTAGGACATACAGTAGATATACAGCAAAGCATTTACATACACTGTGTCTGATTACTTTCAGAGAGTAATGGAGTTGGAGGCCAATCAAGTCCTATATGTAACGATCTACGTTGATGAGGCTGGTTTTAATGTAGCGAAAAGGCGTCGGCGTGGAAGAAACATAATTTGCAAAAGGGCCACAGTTACTGTGCCGGGCCAGAGAGGAGCCAACATCACCATGTGCACCGCAATCTCCAATGATGGTGGTGCACTCCTGCATAAATGTGAGATTGGCCCCTACAACACCAACCACCTTCTCCTGTTTTTAGAAGACCTGCACGAAAGACTTGTGCCAGAGGTAGAAAGGGGACAGATGAGAGACCACTTGCCAATATACGTGATCACATGGGACAATGTGACATTCCACCATTCCCGTGCAGTCACAGCATGGTTTGAAGCCCATCCAAGGATGATGTCCCTTTTCTTTGCTCCTTACTCCCCTTTCCACAACCCCATTGAGGAGTTTTTCTCATCCTGGAGATGGAAGGTTTTTGACAATCATCCACAGGACCAAATGTCCCTCTTGGATGCAATGGATGCTGCATGCCAAGACATTACAGCTGAACACTGCTAGGGGTAGATAAGGCATGCCAAACGATTCTTCCCACGCTGCCTTGCCAGAAAAGATATCAGGTGTGATGTGGATGAGAACATGTGGCCAAATGCAGAAGACCGGGCAGATTAGAAGATGACTCTTTTTTTTTTTCTTTTTTTTATTCTTCTGGTGCTTTTTCTGTTCGTATATTTTGTATTTTCACATAATAAATGCCAGGTATATTGCATATTTTTGTTATCTTGCAGTAATGTCCTTTTGCAAATGAAGTCTTTATTGCAGCAATTCTGTCCCTGTCTTCGTTTTTTCATTAACCGTACATTCTATAAAGCACTCTGAGATGGGTCTGTTTTTATTGAATTTCTGCAGCAAAAGACCTAAACCCGACAAAACAAAAATGTAGAGAGGCTTAAGAAACTGCAGTGCAAAACACAATCTATGATCAATACTGTCTGTTGTATAAGGGCATACCTGACATATATAAAATAATGTAGTTTCTGTAATTCCATCTGATGTTAGTGTTTTTATGACATTGTGCTATGATCTTCCTGTTGGACGAGAACATATGTTAGTGTTTTGAAAAATTATTTGATTTTGAGACATGTTTGCAGAGTTTTGGTAGTAGTTGTATTGTTGCTAGTGTATTTTAGTATTTTGAAAATTAAGTGTTGGAGTTTAGTTTACAATGTGTGATTTTGAGCATGAAATTAATTATTTAGCCAATTGTGTGTTGTAGGCGTGTTTGTGCGTTAAGAGTTTAGGAAATTTGTTTAAAGTATTGAAAAAATTGTCATAGCGATTGTAAAAAACTGTAAACCAGGTCGGCTGTTGGGCTCCAAATGCTTTTGCGAGACTTAATTTTAAGCTGTTTTTCCACTGATAATCATTAATTTTCTATTAAAGCTCTAAAATTTCATTTGCAGATCAAAAATGGTGCCAGATTTGAGGCAATTAACAAAAAACGTCTGTGTCGGTTCTCAACCAACTAGTTCTAATGTACGAAATGAAGATTAATGGGAGATGTTTAGTGAATATCAACCTAAATTTATTCCTGTTCGAGTGTTGCTATTGCTAACTAAAAGTGTTCATCTTAATTTCTGGTATGTGGCAATAGGCTAAAATAAATTAAAATATAAATATTAGATGGAAAAACTTAAATGAAAATTAGAAATGTTGCCCGGGCAAATAAGTCTAACTAAAACAAGTTTAAGTTGAAGTACTAAAATTACTTAAACTGAAATAAAAATGAATTAAAGCTTATAAAATAATTATAAATATAAAATAATTGTATATTATATATTTCATAATATAAAAAAATATAAAAAATTGACAAAAGCACATTTAACTAAAGTTTACTGATATAAAACTATTTTAAAATAAGTACATGTTTTAAAATTAAAATTAAAATTAAAATTAAATATATATATATATATATATATATATATATATAAAAGAGTTTCCTTTTGGGTTTGGAACTACATGAGGCATGGTAAGGACAGATTTTCGGGTGAACTATTCCTTTAACATTTCAATAAAAAAATCTGCCATTTCAACTGCCAGGTGATTTAATTGGTGATGTTTCTCAGTGGGGTGTGTGTGTGGAAGGGACAGCAGGAATGTGTGTTTAATCCACTCTCTCCCCCTCTCTCTCTCTCTCTCTCTCTCTCTCTCTCTCTCTCTCTCTACCAGATGACTGCAAGTAATTAGTCTGACACTAAAAAGCAAAGCACTGAAATAATAATAAAAAAGAAAAAAAAGAACTTCAGTAGCACAATGTTTTTTCATCATGTCACATTAATTAATTATATTAGATTGTGTGCTAGAGAACCTGACGAAGAATAGGGTTTCAGTCCCTTTGTGTCTGTAAATATTATGCAGGCACACGAAATGTAAGTGCTTGAGCGTGTTTGGAATGGATGCCAGAGCTTGAGGTTAAACTGTAAAGAAGAAGAGAGTGTCACATTTTAATTTAACTTGCCCTTTCTCTCCGGTGAGGAGAGAAAATATTCCACCTCAGGATGTTTTCTTAAAGAGGGAAAATTACCTTGGTTTGCTTTAAATCTTTTAAAATTGTAGCATATTGACAACTTGCTAGAATAAATATCATAGCCTGACCTGACCATGGGGCTAAATTGGGATTTGGTGTAAATTAGTGGTGTTTCTGGTGATTTTAGAAGACATGACACTTTCAATGTAGAGAGCCTTTAGCAATATTACTACGTACATATATATTTACTAGGAATACTATATATATATATATATATATATAAAGGGTCAGTAAGATTTTTATTTAGATAAATTAATACTTTTATTCTGCAAGGATGCATGAAATGGATAGTAAAGACATTTATAATAATACAATTTTTTTTTTTATTTTGCTTTCTTTTCATTAAAGAATCATAAAAAAAACTTATCATGGTTTCCCCCAAAAATGTAAATAAATTAAGCAGCACAACTGTTTTTAACATTGATAATAATTAAATAAGTTTCTTGAGCAGCAAATCATCATATTAGATCAGATTTCTGAAGGATCATGAAGACTGGAATAATGATGCGGAATATTCAGCTTTACATCACAGGAATAAATTATTTTAAAATATTTTTTAAAAAAATTAAAATATATTAAATAGGAAAACTATAAATTGTAATAATTGTTCACAATATCAAATTAATGCAGCTTTGGTCATCAAAACATTTTAAAAAAAAACTTACTAATAGAAACTTTTGAAATATAAAAACTTTAACTTTGAAGTAAAATTGTGTATATATTTGCTTCATCACAGTTAATGTCTATGAGAAATGAGGGGTGCATTTGATTATAAACGATTATAAAAAAAATGCTTATTATTACTTATTCATACTTTAATTGAAGTATTAGTTGACACAGGGTGTTTGCAGGCAGACAGAAAAATACAGAAAAATAAAGTTCTCAACAAAGTTTCAGGTATACTGAAAAACAGGTGAACAGGCATTAATTAGCAAACACCAACTAGTGATCGTGACCAGACAAATAGTGAAAACGGGTACAACTATATAGTGAACTAAACAAGGTGATTAATAGAACAGAGCTTGAACAAATAAACCAATAATGACATGACCATGATAACTAAAGAGTGGCGGGAAATCAAACAAAGGAAGGCATGAACTGAAGAAATACAAACTAAAAGTCCTTGCACTGAATTAATCTGAACACAATGGTGACACTAGTTCATTCTGGATCGGTTCATCCAATGTAACCTCGGGTCCCTCTCCATGAAGTACACTTTTGATTAGACAAGGCCATGAATATTTCCTGTATGTCATGACCTAAACTTCATGAGAAAATTCATCACATGATGAATCACGGTATCTGTGAGGTACATCTTGTAGTGCGTGTTTGCAGCGCATGTTGTTCATGTGATCGCGTATGGCCACGGGGCGATAAAACACATCTCTCTTTATGTATTGTGTTCAACAGATTATATGTATTAATGCCATTCACTTACACAAACACTTTGCTGATGTAAAATGAGTCATTGCCACTTAACCATATTGGTTTATTAATCATAATCATTTATTTTAATGCAAATATGCTAATGCTTGTCTCCACTAGATTTCATTAGTTTATGAATGATGGGCTTTCAGTTGACAGTGTGACACTTCTCAAATTTACAGACTGGATTGAGTTAGTGTGACAAATTGCTTTTTTATAAGCATGCATTAATGTTCTTTCATATTTTTTTTATTTTATACCAAAATTTTTTATATCCAGGCATATTTTTTTCACAATACCATGTGATTTTACACAGGATCATGATACATATTAGCAAACAGGGCTTTTTTCACGTATATTTATTTCAGGATACTTCTGTGTGCTGTGATGTCTAGGTTAAACATTTACAAACTTGAATTTGATTGAAAAAAATTAAATACATCTAGTTTGATTGAAATCTAACTAAGTACATCATTTTCTTTGTATTTCAGGATTGGTTTTCTAGCAGTTCTTTCCTTTCTTTGATTCCCCCCCCTTTCATCAGTCATATCTTTGATTGACATCTCACTGGGCTCTGCAATTATTAAGCTATACCTCAATGACACCTCACCTTGTGAATGCTTACTTCGACACATGCAAAACAATAGCAAAACAATGAGTAGCTGATTCCAGGATATAAGATTAACCTGGACCTTTGCTTGTGTGTGTGTGTGTGTGTATGGTACAACTATCTTTGTGAGAACCAGTTTGAGATTTAGACCATTGAAGTGAGGACAGAGAGTAGAGTGAGAATTTAGTAAAATGTTTAAGGGTCAAAATTTGGTTTTATGGATAAGGTTATAGGGTAGGTTTAAGGTAAGGGTTCGGGTTAGGTATTTAGTCTACGTTCACACTGTCACTCCAAATCCGATTTTTGGTGTATCCGATTGGAATCTGATCTAAAATGATTGACTGTCCACACTGTGTATCGCAACTGTGTTTTCTGTTAAATCTGCATTGGTTTCTATGGCAATTGGTAGGTATATGCCAAAAACAACAACCACAACATGGAGGGGTTTGCAAAACATATGTTTCCTTATTTACAAGGTGACAATGTGTAGCCACTGGGCTGGAGTACTATGTGCTCTGAGACAGCGGCAGAACCGTCTTTAGTCCGTGCTGTCGTCTCTGCCAGTCTGCAAAACATGTCTCCAATACAGTATATTGTCATTTTCTGCTCGTCCGGCACTTTGCAACAACACAACCTTGTTTCTGCAGCGACTTTCAGCATGTTTCCCAAAACACACTTGCTAAATTTTATCGGATTTAAATTTGATATGCACAAAAAACTGATTTGGACTGACGGTCTGAACATAGCCTTAGTTGTGATGAGTAGGTTTAGGGAAAGGAGCTAGAGATTGCATTGTGTCAATGAATGTCCTCACAAAGATAGATGTACAAGAATGTGTGTGTGAGTTTGATATGGCTGGCTTTGCTGTCAGTTACTGTAACCACTGTAACTGCTGAACTATAGCACATGTTGTGGATGGTTTACTTATGTGAACTTCAAGATGAATTAGAATGGAAAAAAATGTGTTTTGTTTTGGTGACTTTAGTTACGAGTTTAACCAGAGATTTGGTCTGATTAAAACTGAGTGACTCTCAACTGCACACAGTTCAATGTGTCAGAGTGCAAATGAGTCTGGTGTGCTCATGGGTAAATGATTATTTCAAGTGTTCGGTGTGTGTGTGTGTGTGTGTGTGTGTGTGTGTGTCTGTGTGATGAGAGTCAGGAAAGAGGGAGAAGAGAATAGAGAGAGATTTGGATATTTTAAGATCATTTACCCTAAAAATCTACCTTGGAAATACAAAACAAATTAATTTAAGAATCCCTGCCATCCTTTTCTATGTGAAAAATGCCCGGTTCACGGACAAAAAGCACTATAAAATTATTATTCTACTAAAATAGTCCATATGACTCATAAAGAGCAATGCTAATCAAGTGACATCAACAATATTTTTGTTGTACATTTAAGAGTTTTGATGGAAACATGTCATTCTTTATACAGTGCAAGAGTCATATTGGCTACTTTTATGGTGCTAGTTTTGTCATTTTGGATCTTGTCAGACCCGCTCCTCATTGTCTTTCATTTCTGAAAAATAATCTTTTGTGTTCCATGGAAGAAGAAAAGCCATATTATAATGACATGATGGTTAGTAAATGATAACAGTTTTTGTTTTGGGTGAACTATTCCTTTAAGACAAAAAACATAGATGACCCGAAATGCATCCTTGATGAATAAACAATGATTCCCTAACACATGCAAACATAAACACTGCCCTGTGCTGATCCAGATGCTGATTTCTTTTCAATAGAGAGTTTGTCTTCTGAGACTGTGATTGGTCATGGTCACCCAAGGAAAAATATCTTCTATTTTCCTTTTCTTGCTATAAATCTTATCTAATAATCTCTCTAACAGAGCATACAATATCCTGTTTTACTCACCAAATTTCTCTCTTTGGGATTTATTAAGGACTCCTCAGAGTTTTCAGACGAAGTGTGAAATCTTCTGAGATGTTCAAGCGGGATCTAGATTGTGAGGAACCGTAGATCCTCGGCCAGGGTGTAAAACCAATCCAGATACTTCTGTAGGAGACACCAAAGAGTCAGATGCACTGAGGAACTCCAACAAACATACACATTCAATGAAGAGAGCCGGCCCTGAAACTCATTGGTCACATTACTCAGCATGTGGCCAATTAGGAGAGCTTTAGAGAGGAGGAGAACACCTAGTCACTTCTCTCTCTCTCTCTCTCTTTCTGTGTGTGTGTGTGTGTGTGATGAAAGGAACAGAACAGTAGCTTTTCTTTCTCACCCATCTTTCTGAAGCTGCTTTGACTACTAAACTTCTTGCAACTACCGTTTCTCTTTTGGCTGAAGCGCGAAAACAGATTTTGTCCTGTTTTTGTTGGTCAGATTGAGTGTTTCTGCCTGAGTGCTTGTGTTAATGCTTACGTAATATCTCTCATTTACAGGAAAGGGTCACCGCATTGCTGATAATAGTTTTTGTGATCACATTTAATTAAGTTCTTGGTTATGTTTCAAATGAAACATTTGTGAGATTACAGGGGTCTTTTTCCTCAGGAGTGAAATTTAAGAACCAAAAGTCTCCATTTAATTTCAGTTCCGTTTTGGAGAAACTTTGAGATTAAAGACATCTCGTTTGTGGTTTTAATTTCCAGTGGTCAAGGCCACACTTGTAAGATGTATCACTTTGGATTGTGCTTTGCACAGCACTAACAGGTCCAGCGAGAGCTCCACATAAAATAATGCATTGAAATATCAACAAATTAAAATGATTTTATGGTGATTTATGAACAGCTTCCTCAGGCAGGCTCATAATTTTCTGTGACATGGCATTTGAATACAGAATGGTTGCATCACACAGCTGATGATCTCAGTTCATTTCAATGATAAGAAATCTAAATAATAGATAACAGCTAGCTAGATTTTGTAGTTAGCAAAAGAGCAAGCAATGTTGTTAATTTACTAATGCCTTGCAGGCGAACATAGCATTACATATTTATATATGAATAACTTGAATTTTCATTCTTTCCCCATTTTCCCCAACTTTTATTTATGATAAAATAGATTCTCCCCCCCCCCCCCCCCCCCAAAAAAAAATTGCTGCCATTTACTCACCTCATGTCATTTCAAACTTCTTTTTTCTTAGAACATCACATGAAAACTTCAGAAGATCGTCTTCCACGAAAGCATCGGCCATACAAAAGACACATGGATGAGTAAAAGATATTAATCTATATATTATAAAACAAAATGATTGCATACTTTATCTTGTATAAGAGTTCACATACCACATTTGCTCCTCGAGCATCAATGACTGTTCGCAGCCTTTGTGAAAGTTGTGCAGTCTCTCAATTGTCCTGAGGCAAAGCTGGGCCTCAACATCTTTGGGAACTGTGGGCAGAACTCAGACGTGCAGCGCATGCAAGGCACTAAATAACTTACATGACCTGGATGTTTTTTCATCAACAGCGCTAATTTTTTTTACTTTACTGCTCATTCATGTAGTCAGAAGATGTAAATGGATGTCTGAAGGATTTTGGGATATTTGATCTTCAGCTAAGAGGAGTCATTTGGTAGATATAGTTTAGAGCTCAGGGAGGAATTAGAAGTTAAACATTTTGTTCTCTGTTAAGGAATTAATAATAATAATAATAAAGTACAATATCAGTAAGCTGGCTTTTTTTCATTATGACATTTTCATGAGAATTAAGCTTATTCTACATCCATCTTTTTTTAAAAATTGACTTATTTTATTAAAGTAATGAGTTACTAATAGTTGACTAATGAAAATTGAGAATAATGATCACTGAGCACGTTTACATGACACCAATATGCTGATATCGAATATTTTTTTTTTAAAGAACCTGATTTACCAGTTTATGTGCAAATAAATTACCTGGCAATGCAAGTAAACCGTGTTTTCAAGACTGTATTTAAAAAAACGCCTGATGCAGTGGTGACGTTCAAAACGCAATTTGAAAAACAGAAACAGAGTTAAAAAACAGAGTATGCCCAGTGTCACAGTCATCGTTCGTCTGCACCTTCTGTCTTCATCTGCACTACACTTCCCAGAATCCTCCTTGCCTCCACACCGGAACTCACTCCCTCAATCCCCCACCTGTTCCTCGTCCTCATCATCATTGTCACCTGTGCCTTGTTACCCGTGCACCTGTGCCCGAGCCTTCACCGCTGGTACCGTCCAGCCGGAGACTGCCCACGTCCCGTCTGCCCCGCCATGGCTGCCCGAAGGGACATCTCCGTCATGGCCGCCCGAGGGGTCCTCGCCGCCATGGCTGTCTGCTCCGTCCTGGAGGCTTCCTGCTCCGGGTTGACCTCACCCTCGTCAGCCTTCAGGATGCCCACCCTCACACCACTATTGATGTTCTTTGGCGTGAGGTCGCGCCTTCCGGAGGGGGGGTGTAATGTCACAGTCATCGTCTGCACCTTCTGTCTCCCAGAATCCTCCTTGTTTCCACACCTTAACTCACTCCCTTAATCACCCACCTGTTTCTCGTCCTCGTCATCATTGTCACCTGTGCCTTGTTAATTGTCATCTGTCTCATATGGTTTCAGTTCATTAGTGTCTGTATTTTGTTCTCTCTGTTCAGTCAGTCTTCGTCGGTTGTCAGGTGTATTCAACGTGTATGTTATCTTGCCTGCCTGTTTGTACCTGTGAGTATAAGTAAATGTTTGAATTGGAGCCTTTTGACTTTGAGTCTTCTTCTGCCCGCTACACACCCGTGACACCCAGACTCATTCTCCTCTCATATTTTGAAGTTTCTACAACTGTAGGGTAACATGAGGAAAGATGGCCCCCCACCTTAATTTTTTCTTCTGACCAGATGGCACAAAATCTCATCTGAGCAGGATGAGAAGGAACCTCATTGGTTCTTGAGGAAGCTCAAACATGATCCGTGACACGAGAATGAACCTCATTGGTTCTTGAGGAAGCTCAAACTTTCTGCGTAACATGAGAACGAACCTCATTGGTACTTGCAGAAATGCAATCGTGCTGTGTAACACAAGAATGAACCGCATTAGTTCTTGTAGAAGCTCAAACGTGCTGCGTAACACACGAGAATGAACTTCATTGGTTCTTGAGGAAGCTCAAACGTGCTGCGTAACATGAGAATGAACCTCATTGGTACTTGCAGAAGCTCAAACGTGCTGCGTAACACACGAGAATTAACCTCATTGGTTATCGCACATCAAGCGAACATGCTTGCGCTTCCGTTCACCATAATTGATGTGTGAGTTGATGAATGTTTATGTGAATAAGAGGCTAAATTTAATCTCCATCAAGTCTCTACAGGAAATTGGGACTAAACCGCTCAATTCATTCGGATTAGTTTTATGATCATTTTATGAACTTAGTAGTAGTAATAGTAGTTGCACACCTGTCAGCAGAGGGAGAGAAAGGTCTCAGATTTCATCAAAAAGATCTTCATTTGTGTTTCGAAGATGACCGAAAGTCTTACATTTTTGATAAATAGGTAAAATAGGTAAAATAAATAAATAGGTAAAGCATGATGCTAATATACTTTCAATATATTTAAAGATAGTACAATTTTTGCAATGTACTATTGAAAAGCGGAATATATTTCAAATACAATAAAGTATAAAAAAATGTCTCTACGGTGGTGCTGTCACAAAATACTAGGGTCCTTGAACTGTGCTCCTGAAACTGCAGCCTCCAGTATTGCAGGAATATAATCGAAGACAAGGAACATGCATATAAACGCACTCATTGAGAATAACAAAGGTAACAGGTATTCAGGTATTTGGTATTTAATTTATACTGGTTTTAATCTTTAAAAAAAATCTTGGTTTCTAGACTTTTATTATTGTATTACAGTAATTATAGACTAATGAAAAGGAGCATTAATAATCATTGGTCATTGATAATAAAAAGATAAAACATCCAGTATGGTACTGGAAGTGCAGGGAAATGTGCTTAATTGTGCTTAATTGAGAAAAAAAATGTCACATCACGTAATTTGATCTACTGAATTTGAGGTGATGATGATCATAATAATAAGAACTAGATTGCAGGCAGACAGACATATATCAGTCATTATTCAGTATTAAATATTTGATTTGATTTGCTTGCTGTGCAATGCAATTGCTTACACATTGAATTCAAGCATAAATAGTGTTATTGTGTGTTTTGTTTACATGGTATACCAGCAGATGGCGCACTGTAGCCACAAACCAAATCTAACCAATATTCAATCTGTACTGCAAGAACAGTGGTTAATAAAACACTCTCTTCACTGTCACTTATTGCCCCCCCCCCCCCCCCCCCCAACCACCCCCCCCACCCACAGCAAATGTTTCACAGACGCTCTAAAGCACATTTTGCACCATTTTAGCAGAGACAAATGTGTGAATACACACACATACCTATGAAAAGACTTTCAGAATGAAGAAAGATCAAAGGGTGAGAAAATGAGAGGGTTTTTCGACAACTGCAAATTATAGGTATTCAATTACATTCTGCACAGGCAGATATACACAAAAATACTCATTTTGATGTAGATAAAAAGCCTTAAAATGATTTGACATGAGCAAATGGACTTAGATGTCGAAATCTAAAGCTATTAGAAGATTTATATAACTTATAATCAATAATTCATGTTGACACTGGTCTGATGAATAGGCCTGCATAGTAAATGTGCATGGTTTCACTTCTGTCCACATCAAATGAATTTGGGGAGAGTTTAACATATTGTTGACAGTGTGCTGTCTGGCAGGAGAAAGAACAGAAACTCATCCCCACACCTTTCCTGTATTTTATCTTCTTTGGAGAATTCTGTAATGCTAACAGTCTGATTAGGGTTGTGAAACTTAGTCCACTGTATACAAGTTAGATATGAGGCTTATCAAACTCATTTCCTCATCACATTCCTCAATAAACACCATTGGCCTCTGCATGTGTGTGAATGTTAAGTAAATCCACAGGACAAATTATTGCTCAGTTGCTCTTTCAAAGTTCAAATGGAGATTTTGGTGGTTTTATTTGTTTTAACTTTATCTCAGATGTTTCTCCTAAAATTAATCAGGAGACATAGGCTAAAAGCTACAAATAAGACAATTGTTGACATGAAGAATGAATATGGAAATAAATGTGGATACCAGCTCAGATAATTTTTCCTCTGAAGATTTGATGAGAAGCTTTGTGTTAATATTGAAGGTTATATTTTATTGGAATCTCTTTTGATTTAAAAATTTAATATGTTAGTGAATCTGAGCACACTTTGAGATGTTTTTGAAATGTCTTTACTCCAGTCTCCATTTGCTCTTAATTTATTATTAATAATAATAATAATAATAATAATGTCTTGGAGGAACAGTTGAGATCTCATTTGGTATTTTTCTTCCCTTTGGTCAGGCACAGGGTCCAATGTGAAACAATATTTGTTTTGTTTGCACTATACTGTACGTGCAATAGCATGAAAATAAGTTTCAGTGCTGTGATAACATTGCAGACGAGTATTGGACTAACATGAGGATGTTAATAAAAACAATTTTAGTGCACATGCCTGACAAGAACATTTACAAATTCATAAAGACAGTGAAAATGCAAATGTAGTCAGTTGACTTGTCCGAACAAACAAACACACACACACACACACAGAGGCAGGTTTTGTTTTAGCTCCGTTCTACTGTTACTGTGAAACCAGGTCACAACACAGAAGGAACACTGTCCGACCGAGAGTGAGAAAGACTGAGACGAAGGGAAAGAGAATAAGAGAATGTGAGAAAAACAAGGAATGGAAAAATAAATAGCTGAAAAATGTCCGTGAGCCAAAGAGAGAATGGAAAGAGAGATCAGAAACGTCAACCAGTAGATAGCTTAAAGTAAACAAGATTGTCTGAGAAAAATGTGAGCACTGCTAGTAAAACTCAATGCTAGGGTGTTGCTATGGGGTTGCTATTTTTAGTGCTTTGCTATGAGGTTGCTAAGGTGCTCTGGATGATTGATAGGGTGTTCTAGCTGGTTGCTTATTGAGGTCAAAAGAGCCTCTAATATTCAGAGTCTTCAGAGTGGTCTAACCAACACAGGCAGTAAGCGGCAGTAAACTCCGCAACTACATCAACTTATCCTACTAACCTGAACCAACCTTAGCCAAACACACTAATTCTCTAATGAGAGTTTGTTGACATGTAGTTAGAAATTAAAGAGAGTTAGTTGACATTAGGTTGCAAAGTTACTTGGGTAGCAGAATGTCTAAAGGGGATTATCAAAATAAAGTGTAACCCAGTAAGCTAAGAAATAGTCTTACTTTTTGATTCATATTAGAACAATCTACATTTTTATGTAACTTGCTTAAAAAAAGTTATGATCATTTTTAAATAATTGACTAGATGACTAACTTGTAAGTTTGTTGTCCTCCCCAGCTATAAAGATAGCAGACCTTGCCTCAACAAGCTGCTCAAAAACAATAAACACTAAGTATAAACAGTACTAAACCCACCTTTTTACTATCTCAAACAAATGGCAGACCATATGTCATTAATTTGCACGCCACGTATGTGGGTTGTAGGAAGCACACGACTAGGAGATAAACAAGGAATTTAATAGAACACTAGGGAGTAACACATACACGTAACCACACATAATAACCAACCCTAAATACTGACATGAGAGGAACTAAATACACAGAGGAATGACTTGAACCGTCTCTGGCTGGGCAGACGTGACGAGAACAGGGCTGGGCTGGGACCAGTGAATGTAGTGAAGGGGGCTGTAGTGAAGCTCAGGCTCGTCAGGACTGTAGTGAAGCTCAGGCTCGTCAGGGCTGTAGTGAAGCTCAGGCTCGTCAGGACTGTAGTGAAGCTCAGGCTCGTCAGGGCTGTAGTGAAGCTCAGGCTCGTCAGGACTATAGTGAAGCTCAGGCTCGTCAGGACTATAGTGAAGCTCAGGCTCGTCAGGGCTGTAGTGAAGCTCAGGCTTGTCAGGACTATAGTGAAGCTCAGGCTCGTCAGGACTGTAGTGAAGCTCAGGCTCGTCAGGGCTGTAGTGAAGCTCAGGCTCGTCAGGGCTGTAGTGAAGCTCAGGCTCGTCAGGACTGTAGTGAAGCTCAGGCTCGTCAGGACTATAGTGAAGCTCAGGCTCGTCAGGACTGTAGTGAAGCTCAGGCTCGTCAGGACTGTAGTGAAGCTCAGGCTCGTCAGGGCTGTAGTGAAGCTCAGGCTCGTCAGGACTGTAGTGAAGCTCAGGCTCGTCAGGACTATAGTGAAGCTCAGGCTCGTCAGGACTGTAGTGAAGCTCAGGCTCGTCAGGACTGTAGTGAAGCTCAGGCTCGTCAGGACTATAGTGAAGCTCAGGCTCGTCAGGGCTGTAGTGAAGCTCAGGCTCGTCAGGACTATAGTGAAGCTCAGGCTCGTCAGGACTGTAGTGAAGCTCAGGCTCGTCAGGACTGTAGTGAAGCTCAGGCTCGTCAGGACTATAGTGAAGCTCAGGCTCGTCAGGACTGTAGTGAAGCTCAGGCTCGTCAGGACTGTAGTGAAGCTCAGGCTCGTCAGGGCTGTAGTGAAGCTCAGGCTCGTCAGGGCTGTAGTGAAGCTCAGGCTCGTCAGGACTGTAGTGAAGCTCAGGCTCGTCAGGACTATAGTGAAGCTCAGGCTCGTCAGGGCTGTAGTGAAGCTCAGGCTCGTCAGGACTGTAGTGAAGCTCAGGCTCGTCAGGGCTGTAGTGAAGCTCAGGCTCGTCAGGACTATAGTGAAGCTCAGGCTCGTCAGGACTGTAGTGAAGCTCAGGCTCGTCAGGGCTGTAGTGAAGCTCAGGCTCGTCAGGGCTGTAGTGAAGCTCAGGCTCGTCAGGACTGTAGTGAAGCTCAGGCTCGTCAGGGCTGTAGTGAAGCTCAGGCTCGTCAGGACTGTAGTGAAGCTCAGGCTCGTCAGGACTGTAGTGAAGCTCAGGCTCGTCAGGACTATAGTGAAGCTCAGGCTCGTCAGGGCTGTAGTGAAGCTCAGGCTCGTCAGGACTGTAGTGAAGCTCAGGCTCGTCAGGGCTGTAGTGAAGCTCAGGCTCGTCAGGGCTGTAGTGAAGCTCAGGCTCGTCAGGGTTGTAGTGAAGCTCAGGCTCGTCAGGACTGTAGTGAAGCTCAGGCTCGTCAGGGCTGTAGTGAAGCTCAGGCTCGTCAGGACTGTAGTGAAGCTCAGGCTCGTCAGGACTATAGTGAAGCTCAGGCTCGTCAGGACTGTAGTGAAGCTCAGGCTCGTCAGGACTGTAGTGAAGCTCAGGCTCGTCAGGACTGTAGTGAAGCTCAGGCTCGTCAGGGCTGTAGTGAAGCTCAGGCTCGTCAGGACTATAGTGAAGCTCAGGCTCGTCAGGACTATAGTGAAGCTCAGGCTCGGCCATCTTGGGTGAAACGGAGGGCATGGAACCCTTGGAGAGGTATGTAGAGGGTTCTGGATCGAGGTGAACCGGGTTGCCTATTTGCTTCCGGATAGGGACTGAATGATGTATTCTGTATATCAACAAAGAAATCTGAACCATGTAAATCAAGGACATAGTTAATAAAGTCCGGAAGCAGGCATTAATTATAGAATTACCCCAGCTCAACAGATGGGAATCAACTGCTTGTTGAGGAACTCCTCAACATACCTCTCCAAAGAACGACCATTCTGCTGAATGGTGAGGAGCCTGTCTTCAGCCATCATGTTCTTAATTTTGGGTCGGTTATTCTGTCACGTATCTGGATTGTAGGAAGCACACGACTAGGAGATAAACAAGGAATTTAATAGAACACTATGGGTGTAACACATACACGTAACCACAAATAATAACCGACCCTGAACACTGACATGAAAGGAACTAAATACACAGAGGAATGATGAGGACAACAGCTGAAGACGGTGAGTGGTGATTACCAACACGATCTCATAAAAGTGCGTATCTATATCACGAATTTAATTTCTCATACCATTTATACGGCAAAAATGTTTTTTTTTGCGTGCATATGCTACACACTGTACACCCCTTGGGTAGGATTAAGGTGTGGAGTGCGTGCGTATTACACGCCATAAAGCGCGTATCAAATGCACGCTAAAACTGCGTATCATATACACGCAAAAACAATTTTTTGCGTATAAATGGCACGAGAAATTAAATTCGTGGTATAGATACGCAGTTTCATGAGATCGGGCTGTAATTGCTGGCAGGTGCGGGTAATGATGAAGGATGTGCAGGTGTGGGCCAGGGAGGATGCTGGGACATGTAGTGCAGATGGTGACTGTGACAGAAACACAGGAGCTACGTGCTCATTTGCATATATGAAATTTTCTAACCCAATTTGAGCCCCGGATGCATTGAAATATTTAAAGTTTTGCATGAAACCATGTGATGTATTCTAATCAAAACTATGAGCACAAAGTGAAAATGACCTATATTTTTGTATTATACATTAACATTATTTCAGTGAATTGTGTGGTAATAATTATATCCAAAATAATAATTATTTAAAGGGCACCTATTATGGCATTTAAAATGTTCCTAATATTGTTCTGGGAGTCCCCAACAACAGTTTTACAAGCATGAAATGACAAAAAACACTTTTGTTGTCTTATAATATGAATTTATTTTTACCTGATTTGCTCACCGACTCCCATATGAATCGTTTAGCGAGTCATTTTTCCAAACCCCGCCTTTGCGTGACGCTAATCTGCGGTGATATGTTAGCTACCATTTAGCCCAAAGGAGTGACACCGAGCCGACGGGGTGTCATTGGTTGTTGCGTTAAATCGTACCCAGATACAATAGTGCTATTTTCTGATTGGCTAACAACACCAGACGAACAACACCAGAGGAGACGCGCTTGATTCCTGTCGGTTCCACAGTGAGAGCGGCGCGGACAGAGTTTTGGGCGCTGCGGCATATTAAATATATTACAAATAGTTTTTCAGCGTGAGAAATACAATGTGTGGCAGGAGAGCGTGACAAAAGACCGAAATGAGTGACTTGAGAGCCCTGCACTTCACATATTTCAATACAATTGACATTGAAGACCTAGAAGCTGCGCTGTGCGTTCACAACACAAAATAATTATTGAGCATGCTACATAAAACATAAAAGCAACAATTTTTAATATTAATAATACTTACAGGTTGTGATTCGGAGGAGGAAGCTGATCCAAATAGACTTGGTACGGAGCCGTCCTTCAATATCAGCCGGCTCGCGAATCCATAGGCTATTTGACAGCATTTATGTTTTTGAAGCAATCATCTTCAAAATGACGCGAACACAGCAATAACTTCTGACTATACATCTGTGGTATAGTTGCATATATGAACTGTAGCCACTGATTCTTCAAATGCTCGTCTCTGGGCAGATGAAAAAATGTCGCTTTTGCGTCACACTTCAGAACACAGAAGTCTCGTCGCCATGATGTTTTCAAGTTTCCCTGGCTTCTACGAGTACGAGCGCAATGAGTGGCCGTATCTTATTCAAATAACTTGTACAAGTGACGTCATAAAGTTAGAGAAAATGCATCGTTCGTCTATCGATTCATATCAGCGACTCAGAGTCGACTCTTACTTTTGAGAGACAATAACTTTGTATACGGTGAACTTTCATGTTTTCGTTCACTTAGATTTATGTTACACACTACATGAAGGGCAATTTTCAAAAATCCATAATAGGTACCCTTTAATAATTGTTAAAAAAAAAATTACATTGATTAGCCCTAAAAACCTACTAAGTTTTTACATTCAGATGTATTGCAAGCCATTTGTTTTGTGGATATATTTATACGTTCATTATTCATTAATTTTAACAGACTGAATAAGCAGAACAGCAACTAGTGGGAAAAATTTGACAATCATATGCGATTGTCAGAGACAGTGGACTGGCAGCTTCAAAGTGATATTCGCCTTAGCAAACCTCAAATTAATACTTTAATGTAATATTTCACTGAATGCTGTTTTTTCTGTCTTTTCCCTCTAGAAGTTGTGGTGTTTGCTTTCCTGTCCACATTGAACAGAGGAGTCGCTTCACCCGGTCTGAACATGTGTCTGGTTGTTGCAGCAGTCATGTGCATTGTGCAACGGTTTTTTCCAAATTGTACCTGAATGCAGAATTGTTCAGGGAGGTCATTGTTTTTTTCAGTGTTTTCATTCTATTAGAAACAGTAATAAAAGTGTGCCAGTATGCTGCCTGTTCAACAGACAGATTCAGATACGACTCACTAGAAAACGTTCTCACAGGTTAGTGAAATCTTTAAATACTAGTTAACATTTGCTTACAGGTTTTGTCTCGCATGTTTATGATTTAGAGTCTCTGGCGAGTTGAATGGGCTTTGTCTCCCGCCGCAGAAGCTTGATCTCTAAAGTGGGTTCTTTAAATAGGCATCCAGACGTTATGAGATTCCCAAGAGGGTCGAAACGGGAACGTCGCCTCCTTAGTGACCGCTGACACTTTTTCTAATAATGACTTGACTCGCATGATGAAAAGAGAGAGATAGAGAAGGTGAGATAAAAAAGGAGGGGTTGGGTATATATCCCTCTGTTGGGGTCAGGAGGGTTATTGGTCTAAAATGACTAATTCTAAGTGTGCAGAGCTGCACCAAATGTTCTGCATATACAGAAATCAAGAAGATGTGGAAAAGAACACATTTTCCTTCAAGCAAGTCACTCCTCAGAAATCATTGGGACTTTGTGTGTGTGTGTGTGTGTGTGTCTGTGTGTGTGTTTGCTGAGGCCCAGACAGTGCTGGCATTGTTTTGAGCATTCAATAAAAGGAGTGAATCACCAAGAAAGCATAACAGACCACAAATACATAAACACACACACACACACACCCACACACACACACACACACACTAAGTCTCTGACTTCATTGCAAATAAAAAGTGAGCCTGATGCCCGTTTCCCTTCACATGCCCACTGTGTGTGTATGTGTGTGTGTGAGCAAAAGAGTTTTTAAGGATAGTTCAACTGTTTTCTGCTTGACTACGTCTGACTAGTCATTCTGTCATCTACCACACGTAGACAGAAGAACACAGAACACTGTCTCTTTCTGTTAGCAGTTACAGAGAGAACAGTTGCGTCACTAACTCGTGGTTTTGACCCAACAATTAGTAGCAGCATTGCTTCCCACAAGAAAAACATATTCCTCAGAGGTTGCTCTTTCATATCTGATGTAACATTAAATATGTTTCAACTAGATATCAACTTTGTCTGAGTTTTTTTTCTTCTAAGATTCCTTAGACTAAAGCAAAATATAAACAAATGAGACTGAAATTAATGTGGTTATATGGCTGAAATATTTTGTCTGGAAAATTTTTATGAGAATTTTTTGAGCTTGTATTGAGATCTTTGACATTTGATTTTGATATCTTTGTAAGTCTGAGCACATGCAGTAGAGTCTAGGGGAGGGTTTCTCAACTGGTGGGTCGGTATTATAAATGTTTTTCTGATGCAAGACTTTAATTGTGAAAGACGTGCGTGAAAGCTATCAGGCACAGTTTAAGTAAAGAGTGCCCTGAGAAAAACGTGTTGTCCCGATTCAGTATCTGTGTGCAGATGATATGTTGTCAGGCTATATGTCAGTGTCATTATTCTATCGTATAGCTTAAAAAGTCTCTCACCTCAGAAAACGAACTTTCCTGTCCTGTCAGCCGTTATACTGTGCTTGTAACGCGCACTCTTCAATTGCTCGTACAGATGTGGCACACGTTGTATAGGCCTATCTCTTTACTATATATAAAGCGCAATACAAAGTTACGTTGTCAATTAGTAAGTCATGAAATACAATTAAAGTACTAATAAATCACGTAACTGGTACGTTGTGTGTTTTACAGGGAAGGATTTACTTGCAGGTATGATGCGTATTGCTTCATTGTATTCATCATGAGCAGTTTCCATGTTTCATTAACCTTTCCTATTGTGTATTTAACTGTTGTTTCCGTAACCCCAAAATGCCACTTTATTTTAACTTTGTGTTATTTTGTTGATACTAATGGTGATGTGCATCATCGCCAATATTTAGCCTATACCTAAGGTCAGATCAGATCAGGAAGCATATGTTAATCATGTCAATGATTCATGTTTTTTCTTTTTTCTTGTACTAATGTAATACCTCTGCACGCGTAGCTAAACATTGTGGTTTTAACACTAAAGAAACAGCAAGAGACAGATGCATATGTTCACCACGTCTGGTCTTTATGCTAAACTCGTGTCACAGTCAATATTAAACCGGATACCGGCTTTTGCAGGGGACATGTCTCACTTTTTAGAGAAGTGACAGCAGAATTTAGACATGTGTCAAATTCTTCAAACCGGAGGTGAACCAAAGGTCTGGTTTGAATAGGATATATGAATATGAGTTAATGGTATCAAAAGATAAAATAGACAAAAAGTTTGAAGAATAATATGTTTGAAAGTATTAATCATAAAAGAATAATCATAATCATAACATTTTTATTTTTCGTATACACCATTTTTATATTTTTAAATGAATATGATAGCTAATACCAACTTTATTGTATGAACAAAAACTAGTTTAGGACTGCTATTTAATAGCCTAACCTTATAGGTCTACAGTTTATTCATCAGTAGGCCTACTAGTCATATTTTTATATACACTACAGTAATTTTGTACCAAGAAGATTTTTAAGGTTTTTAAAAGAAGTCTCTGCTGCTTACAAAAAAAAAAAACTGTAATATTGTTAAATATTTATATATAAAATATATATAATTTTTTTTAAATAACTGTTCTATTTAATATATTTAAAATGTAATGTGATCAAAGCTGAATTTTCAGCTTTTACTCCAGTCTTCAGTGTCACATGATCCTTCAGAAATCATTCTAATATGCGGATTTGATGCTCAAATTCATTATTATTGTCAATGTTGAAAACAATTGTGTACACTTTTTCAGGATTCTTTGATGAATAGAAAGTTCAAAAGAACATAATTTATTTGAAATAGAATCTTTTATAACATTATAAATGTATTTACCGTAACTTTTGATCAATTGAATTCATACTTGATGAATAAAAGTATTGATTTATTTTATTTCTTTCCCCAATTTTTTTTTATAAAATTATAATTTTATAAAAAAAGGGTAGTGTTTAATGTTACAAAAGCTTTCGATTTCAGATGCTGTTCTTCAGATGCTGTTCTTTTGTTCTTCAGATGCTGTTCTTTCTATTCATCACAGAATCCTGGAATAAAAATGTAAATAACGGTTTTCAACACTGATGATAATAATTTTTTCTTGAGCATCAAATCATCATGATTTATGAAGAAACATGTTACAGGAATAAATTACACTTTCCTATATATTCACATAGAAACAGCTGTTTTAAATTGTAATATTTCACAATATTACTTTTTTTGTTGTTGTATTTTTAATCAAATAAATGCAGCCTTGGTGAGCAGAAGAGACTTCTTTTAAAAACCTTTTGACTGTGTATGTGTAAAGTAAGTGCTTGTGTGTGTGTCAACAATTTTGACAGCATTATGTTTTTCAGCATTATGCAAATTGACTAATTAAATTGATTAAACTTCTATTTATTACACTTGGCAAAATTCTATGTTATTATTTTAGAAATGTATTATTCCATATTTGGTACATTTCTGCACTTTCTCCACTGCTTCATTAGTCACTATTTTTTTCCACTAATGCTGTGCTCCATCATCACTACATTTTTATTGTTTTATGTCTGCTTCATTATATAGGCCTTGAATAGGTCTGTTGTATTCAGTTGCTTGTGGTTACTAGTGAGAGATTTTGAGCATGAGTAGGTACAGTATGTGAACATGTTTGTGTGAGAGAGATAGAGAGAGATAAGAGAGAATGGGAGAGAAAGGGAGCTGTTAGAGGGAAAGAAAGAAAAACTGTTTGAGTTTGTTTAGGAATGTGAACCAAAAAACGGAGAGCTAGACATTCCTGAGCTGGAGCAGCAGCGATTTGTCAAACAAGGACAGAGAGCATCTGGTACTGATGGAGAGCAGATTGATGTAATCCAACACTTGGGCTTATGGGTAATGTAGTCCCTATTGAGATTTATTTTTGGCTGTGAACAGAAAAATGAGTAAGACTCAAAAAGGAAGTCATAGAATAGTTTCCAAAGCGGTTGAAGTGGGAATGGTGTTAACGTGCCAACTTTGCTCTTTTTGTTTTAGTTGGGCCGAAAAATTTTCCTCATCAGACTGCTGTTACAGAACTGATCACATCTCTCATGAGTCTTAATCATCTGAATTGCTGATTAAGCAGCAATTTTTGGCATGCACATAAACATGCCTCCTAACATGGATAAAAGTATGCTTATTCCAACTATTCGCAAGGTATGTTTAAATATAACAGTTTAGTGATGATGCTAAAGCTGTTTGGGATAAGGAAAGTTTACGGATGTGGCCTGAAAACCTGGTTTCATCTTTTAATGCATCTCAAGTGTTGTTTATCTCATTATGCACCCTATTTTTATGAGAAAATCAAGGGTTTATATTTTCTTGTCCCTCTTTAGCCTCTCTTTCTATTATTCATGTTATTTTGTATTGTGCAGTGGCCATGCATGTTTTAGTGAAAAGGAGAGTGATTGAGGAATCCAGATCTTGTTTCTGAGACTTCTTTTTTTTTTTTCCTGTATAAAACTTTAAAGAGCTTGTTGCATTATTCACTATTTTGACCACAGGACACACATGCACATGCTTACATTGAACCACTGAGAGCCTGCTTCTACTTCTGTCCGTGTGTGTGTGTGTGTGTTTTGGTTCACTGAATGTTATAGGGGATGTTTGACTTTAATGGCTGTAGTGGGAGAGTGTGTGGTGATTTAACAGGACTTGGGGGAGTATTTGGCTGAGCTTGGTCAGTCTGCTGGATATCATTATGAACTTCTGGCAAGTAGTTATGATGTTAAATCACATATGACAGTGAAAGACGGTCTTTTGAAATCCACCAGGATATTCACATGTTCACGGCATGCGTTCACTGACTGGCACGGGTACGCTTAATTCATTCTGCTGTCATTAGTTCCATGGTAGCAAATCTGCATCTAACGAAACTTTACATTCCACATTCACAAGTAGAATAATTTACCTTTCAGGGTGATTCTTGGATATACTGTTTATTACAGCAATAAACATCTTACTTAAAGAGGTGAAAGTGTAAGTAAATTAGAGAAAAGGGGAAGGAGGGAGTGGGAAATGTCTGGCTCTTATTTGAGTGTCACTGTTGGATCAGCAAACACTCAGGCCCAGCTGTACTCCACATCACTGTGTTAAAACACACACACACACACACACTGGAAAAAGAGTCCTGCTTGCTTTAGGTTACGAGTTTAATATGTTCAACTGTAAATTTTATACACTCATGTAAAAGGCAAGCCACATTTTCACACTTCAACACCATTTACTTACAATGCAAATGACAAACAAAACCATGTTGATATTTCCAACTGCTTATTCAACCAGATCTCATGGCAATTCATACGTATACGAGATATCTAATTCATACAAATTCATATGACCTCACTGGTACGAATTTGTACGATTTTTGCTAAATCGTACATATTTTGTATTCGTACGAATTAACCACCTCGTACTCACTCATACAAATTGGTCGTGAGATAGCGTTGGCTTATTAATGCACTCTTATTTTCATTAATTCAGTTTACAGAGACTGTGCATTGTCTTGTTTCATTGTATGTTGTCTTCTTATTTTATATATTTATTTAATATTTGTGACTTTGCACTATTTCATTATATCCGAGTTCGCTTTGTTATGATCTCAATCAACCGGGTGCAACGAGCACAACATTTTTGTGGGTTTTGTGTGTGTCTGGGAATAAACTGAAGACCAGAGCAGCATGTTTTTTTGTAGGCACGGCCTTCTGTCTCGCTCTCTCATTTTTAATGTGGTAGAATAATTGAATTATTGAACGCCCTCTGTCTCATTCTCAGCTATTTATAGAGAGATGCTCAAGGCACAATTTTGTATCCAATACTTTACTAATGGTAATCTAACATGTAGTGTCATAATTGCTGCCGTTCTCCACATCTTAAAATGCTGTGATTGTCCTTCATAATCATGATTATGTTTTCACACTGGTTTAATATTGCATTTACTGCACTGCAAATCACTGTAATTTTTATACTGGTATACTAGCAGCACACTGCTTCACACACACTGACTACACGATTCAGTATCAAGTTGAGAACTAGGCCTAATATGGCAAGACAAATATAAAAAACATGTTCAAGAAAAACAAAGGTGGATGTTTTTTGTTCTTAAAGTCCTCAAGTTTAGTTCACAGATATCAGAAACCGCTGTATGGTGATGGTGAACGGTACATGCCCGTGCTTTTTTTTGCACAGATGAACAGTGCTAAGGAATTCTGTGTGGGCGTTGTATGGTTTTCTGGCTGTCATGCATCCCGTTGGAGCCGTTGCTGTGGCAGCAGAGCTTTCCCAGGCGATTTGGCAGGGATCTCTGAGCCCACCCGATCGATTGGTGGAAAACTGTCAGCCTGTAGGCTTTTACTGATGATGTCATGGTTATTGATCTGTCTGTGGGCTGAAATGAAACTAAATAGAAAGCTTCTTTTTTTCTAATGCATGTGAATGCAATGACAGCAGGAAGTGCTGAGCGATGCAGCACAATGTTATTTATGGACAGAAGTATTATTCAGCTGTTGATACTTTATAGTATAAACAGTTCTGGTTTTTGGAAGTAAAAAGTATGAATTTCTAAATACAGTATAAAAAAAATATATATTTTTTTATATATTCAACAAGACAATACATTGCAGCATTGTTAAACTGTTTTTATAAGGGAAAAATCGACTTATAATGTAAAGTGAAATCAGTAAAGCATGTTACCGTAAGTCTCTGAATGACACATCAAATTTGATTTATTACGGTTTGTGTTGGTTTGTTTGTTCACTTTGAGTTTGTTTTTGATCTGTTCTGCTCATGTCAGGTTTTAGGTTGGGTTTCAGTCTGTTAATTGGTTTGTCTCATTCCTATTTGTCACTATGGTTTCTAATTGATTGTTAGTTCTGGTCAGGTGTGTCTTGTTAATTAGCCTAGCTCCTCAGTTGCTGTCTATTTAAGCCCTGTGTTTCTTTCAGTTCTTTGTAAGATCTAAGTTGTGTTAAGTTGGTTAGTCTGGTCATATTCCTGAGATGCATGTTGTTGGTTTTATTTAATTTTTTTTAAATAAAGTTGCTGCACTTAGATCCTGTTTCATCTCTGCTGCAACTGGTGACAATACTTTATCCAAATAATAGTTTATTGCCTCCACTATTTGTATTTACATTTTTGCGCACATGGGCCTTATGTTTACTTTACGTTTACCTGGTGAAGTCATTTTCACCAGGGTGTTTCACCTTAATTGTTGTTATTATTATTTTTACCATTATCATTTTAGCTACATATTTTAGGCATCTATATATATTATTTAAAATTATTTTTTCTGCTCCGCATCTTGTGGAGACAAATTTTTTAAAATAAATCTGACTTTAAAATAATTGCAAATCACTCTAAATAAAGGGCAAAGATATTGAGAATACACTGAGAACCTCCATGCTTTGCCATCATCCTTCTCTTTCTTGTATGCTACTCTTGTCTCCTTTTTTTACCTGCTGCTCCCCTGGTATTACAGTATCTTGACACAAAGATATCTTTGTGCTCCAAGCAGTCACAAAGTGTTCAGAGTCTCGGCATCAAGTTCCCTCATCAGGGAAGAACAACAAGGGCACATAGAACGGATTATACTTCTTGCTCTCCTCCAATGACATCGGGGCAATGAGAGAGAGAGAGAGAGAGAGAGAGAGAGAGGAGAGACAGGTGTGCTCAGTCTGTAATGAACTCAGTATTATAGGATCACAGTAAGACAGGCATGGATTATGTCCGTTTTCATTAGTATCGACATCATTGCAAGTGTCTCAAATATGAACAAGACTGTGAAAGCGTTTGGGACTGTTCCTCAAACTTCAGGACGTGGTTTCTGCATTCTTTGTAAGGACACGTTAAAACCTACCTTTTCTGTCATAGCTGTCGCCACTTGAAGCTCTCTTTATCTGTCACTCGCTCCCTTTTCTCCTTCTCTTTCCCTCAGACCCAACCCGTCGTTAGCGGGAGGAGTCCCACCGGTGGACCTGAGGGACGGATAGCAGTGTTTCACGAGTTCGGTGGAGCGTTTGACGACTCCGGGGATCCGAGGTCCGCTGGGGGTGGTTATCGGGGTCGTCGACTCCGGTACAAGCGAGCGACATGCTCCCTCCTCAGAGAATCGCGGGCCGAGAGCGGAGAGCTTTTAACTGGCGGACCGCCTCACCATGGACCACGTAAGTGAACTCTTTAAGATTTCACAATATAGGTGCTTCATTTTAGGCTAAGTTTTTCCTTAGAAAGACTCCAAGTTAATGTCTTCGTCGTGGTAAATAGTGAGTTTGAGTGACATTTAAACGACGGTGTCGTGTGTGAAAGTGCGACGGTATGTTGATGCTCCCGCCGGATGCGCGAGCTCCGCTGGATTAATAACGGTCGCTTCTCTCCATCTCGCATGCACGAGCGTGATGAATTAAGTGTGATCATGCGCGCGTACCTCTCGAAATTCCTCACTGCTTAGTTTATTGGGTTTCAACCTTCTTTTTTACAGTCTATGGTTTCAACGAACCGAGTCGAGTTTCATTCGGTCTCATTCAAATAGGAAAATCAGATCATTTTAATATTATTTCATGCCCCCATGGTATTAAAAACTCGTTATACATGTTGAATACCCTAGCCTACGTTTTAAGTTGATGTAATGTATTTAATCAGCTATAAATGTATGTAAATTGTGAATAGCCTTAAGTAAAAAAAATTTAAAAAAAAGGTGTGGTAGGCTCAGTTCCTTCGTATCAAAACCAGACTTCAGTTCTGTTATAGATTTACAGTCTATTCATTTAGCCTATCTGCTTGAGAGAAAACTGTTCAACTTCATTAGGTCCGACTTTACATTAAAGGGATCATGTCACTGTTGGTTAGGTTTACAACAGCAAGTGAATTATACACTTCAAAATTTTAAAAAAGATACATGAGACGCATTGGAGTTTCTCAGATTCCCTCTGGAGAACATTTATAAGAAACCTTTCAAAGTGGAGGCCTTTAGTTCTCTGAGCCTATAAAACCCAATATGCTTATCATAAAATAAAGATTTTGAGGCTCTTGAAACAGGTAGATTATCCCAGTGTACGCAATACAAAAGCTGCCTGGAGGTTCAATCTCATGTTACTTTAAGTGAATTGCCAAATTACTTAGTAAACAATAAAAAAAAAGTGTTACCTGTGTTTATTTATTTATGGTATTCAATACTTACTTTTAAGCTAAAGCAATGCTTTATATGCATGTAAAGTCTTTTGAAGCAACAGGCTTCAACCATGTTGAGAAGTTATTAAAACTGTTTGTGGTCAATGGATTGATAACTTCTCTTATAGGGAAGGCTTTTTTAAAATTATTATTATTCACCTCTACAACTTGAATAATTATTATGGAAAACTAGTGTGCATGTGTCTTTTGTGCATATGTGACAAGAGAAGAGGCTAAACTCTCTATTCCAGATGTTTCTGTATAGCCTGAGGTAACACGAGTGGTTTTATTGAAGAGTTTAAATTTTTCCCTCATGTTTGCATGTTTTTCTGTTTCTGTCTGTGTGACCACAGCCGTCACCGAATCATTGTTATGGAGGAAGAAAAAACTAAAAAACAATGACTGTTCTTTAGGTCAAAACATGTTGATTATATCCAGTACTATAAACATGCTTCTTTATATTCCAGCCATTGCTTATAATTTTTTTTAACTATGCACTTATTTATGAGTTATAGAGATAAACAGGCTGTTCTCATTAGAGGAGTTCAAGCATGCCATACGAATTGTTTAAAGATGTTTACCTTACTTATTCATTCATCTTTTGATAAATTAAATGTGCATGTTCCTTGCAGATTTTATTGCAAACTCCATTTAATGCAAGTCAAGATGGTTCTTATAAATCTTTTTCACATATTTTTGTAAGAAAATATGTTTAGCATTGCAACCTTTGTCTAAAGGTTTAAATCCACTTTCAAACAAGATCTCAATTTGGACAACAAAATTGTATTTACTGTAAGATAATGCATGAACTTTAATCTGGATTTATTGTGCTTTGTGTTGAAGACAAAAATATTTAATTGGGCAAAGAGGTAGTTTGTCATATTTTAGAATGTATAAATTAAGCTGTCAAAGTTTGTATGTTACCACAGAAAAGCAGTCTGTTGCTTGAATATAATTTGTACTGCCTTTTGTGAATCGACTCGGATTTTGAAAAGTTTAGCTGGAGTTTAGAACTTCAGGACTGCTGTTTCAGCATAGTGTGGTTTTGTTTCCTTGGTTAGAGGCAAAACATTCTTTCTCTCGCTCTCTGTGTGTGTGTGTGTTGAAAATAAAAATGCAGTCAATGACTGCAGAAATCTAATTTTAACCTGGCAAATGACTGTCTGTAATTCATTTATGCTGATCTGTAACCAAGCGATTTATGCTGTGGCCAAATAAAATCACAGAAGGGGGCAAGAAGGGAGAGAAAAAGAGAAGTCCCTGAAGATTTTATGGTGTGTGTATATAATTTAACAGATCAAAATAGCTGACTTATATTTGAATGCATGTTAAAATTAAATTTGAGATGCAAAGCTGAATTTTCAGCATCATTACTCCAGTCTTCATTGTCACATGATCCTTCATAAATCATTTGAATATGCTGTTGACTGAAGAATTGGTGATGAACTTGCATGGTTGGTTTGACTCTTCCCATGGCTGGAGTGCCATTGTGGACTGCCGGCCCTGGGCCGGAGAGGACACGCTGAGCAAACGGGAGAAGGAAGTCGAAAGAGTTGATGGTTGGAGTTGCGATGGATTTCTTCTACATTGAATGAAGACATTGTGCCACACTCCTGATGTTGTCCTTTGATTCTGTTCTGGTTGAGAAAGTCCTCTCTCTGCTGAATGAGCACATGGTTGGTTGTGGGTCAAGGCCTGCTGCCCTGGGGCCTAGTGTGGCCATGCAGGACAGCTATGTGAACGTACAGAGAAGGTCAACCAGGTGGGGTTACATTGACCGTTGGTTCTATCATAAAATACATAGTATCAAAGACATAGTAGTATCAAAAGACACTACACAAGACAGTAAATCATTCACACAGTGTCCTGGGGTGCATGTTCATTTACAGATCAGTTAGACACAAATCTGCACCTTCCAGCTCCACTAAAATTCCCACTGGAACGGAAATGGAGACAACTCACCTGGTCAGATTTGGTGCCAGGCTCGAGCTTCAGAATGGACGTGGCCTCTGGCAGGGGATCTGTTGCGGGAATAGACTCTTGCTCTGTGTCTGCGGTGGGCTCAAGATCCGTGGCGAGTGTGTGTTCTAGCTATGGTTTTGTGAGGTCCACTGGAGGAATAGTGGCAGGTAGGGCTGGAATGGCATGGATGTTGTCCTGGACCTCCTCCAGTGTTACGGTCACTGTTAGCCAGATACCCACAGCGTGTAGTGGAATGACAAGCGACATTTCTCATATCTCTCTTCTCTTCTCTTCTCTTCTCTTCTCTTCTCTTCTCTTCTCTTCTCTTCTCTTCTCTTCTCTAATTCACTAGTAATTTCACAGTTAATCTCCACATTAATGTAGAAACAACATAAAGATAGACTTTATTATGAATGAAGGACAGCATTACTGATATTACTACAGATACTGATGTCTCAATGAGATATATTTTTAAGTCATTTAATACTGCTCTTATGTATAGGATACTCAACAAAACGGATCCTTTACAGAACTTATCATCTGTAAACTGTTCAGCTAAGCTGTATCAAACTTTCATTCACTTTGTTTCTCTTTGTTGTATTTTGTTGTTTATTAACCTGTGGTTCTTTCTGAACTGTGTTTACAGGTGTGTGAGAGTCGCGTGTTGCAGTCGTCTGCGTTTTATGTGGTTCACTCTGATGGTCCTGACTGTCCTCTGCGTGGCGCTGCAGATGCTGGGAGTGGTCCGACAGGCCAGGTTAAGCCTAGTTCACACTAAATGATTTTAAAACGTCGGGCTGAACTGTGCGGTTCACACTACATGACTTGCTCTCTGTGATATCAGGAGTGTTCAAGTTGTTGAGCTGTTCACACCACACGACACAACGTGATTGATCCGCAACAGGAGGTAACGAGTTGACAACAACTGTCACCCAACGATTCTATTTTGTCTACAAACCACGTTTTGTCACGAAAAATCACGTGATAAAACGAACCGGAAATGACGCGGAAGAAGAACACAACACGCGAATATGGACGTGAGAAAATATATACACTCTACAACTTCATTTTAAAAAAGAACACCCAGAACATCAACATTGTCGACATCGGCAATATACAGTTGACTTTCCTTTTTCCTAAAAGTATTTTAGTAAAACCTATGATTACAAACAGGGACATACTTCCGAAAAGCACAAGTAATTTTATTTTTATGTATACACATACTTGTGTTTAATCTCTAGTTGCTCTGATTGGCTGTAGCTCATGACATCACGTGAGGTTGAGTCGCGCGACAGCTCTGGATATCTAGCATGCTAGATATTTTTCTGGGCTCGGCGAGGCGTCTGCGAGCGTCTTTGATGCGTTGTTGGCTCTTTCATACTAACAGATTGGCGAGCGTTCATCGCCCGCTAATCCCCCACGATTTGCACGCGATAACACCCTGACCTGTCGGCGAGCTCAACGATTTGCAAATCGGGCTTAAATCGGGCTTAAAATCATGTAGTGTGAACTAGGCTTTAAGCACATTTTAAAATTCATGCATCTACATTAATCCGGAGACATTTGAAAACTGCTTTTTTTGTTTCAAAACACTCTCCTCATCCACACTGAAACATCGAAAAACGCTTTAATCACCAATATTGCACATGTGTAAAATATAATAAAAGCTCACTGAGATATCATTTTATTACAAAAATATCCCACCACTTACTGGTATATCAATGTCACACTCAAAATCGCTATTCCATGTATGGTCTAATAATACTAATAAATAATAATAAACTTTATTTAAATAGCACTTTTAAAGCTACATAGCACAAAGTGCTTTACAAATGGTAAAATAGACATGAAGAGCTTTACAAAAAATACAAACAGGCCTACATAATAAAATAAACACACAATACTACATAAAACAAAAGATCCAAATACAGATCTATACAAATACATTTTTAAATGAGATCTTTTTTTCTTAAACAGACACAGAATCTGTGATTTCTAATATCCACTGGCTATTCCATAATATTGGAGCTTTCACTGTATTGGAGCCTTCACTGCAAAGGCTCTGACACATTTTGTTCTGTATCTTGGAACAGCCAACAAACAATGCCTGTTTTATATGTTTTCTAATGGGAATATTCCTTAACTGATAAAAGCTTGACCGAACCAACTTCTTGACATAATACCAAAAATTTAAATGGTATCAAAGTAAACACCCACATTTTTCACTTCCTGTGGGAAATTGGGTAACACCTTGACTCAACCTGACTTTTATTAGAATTAATGGCAGAAAATCACAAACCATCCAATTTATATATATATTTATATATCTGCTAAGCATGATTGTAGAACATCAAAGCTTGTCAGATCATTATATCACAGTGACAAGTATAACTGTAAAGCATCTGCATAGCAGTGAAAATATATGTGATGTTTCCGGATTACGGATCCAAGAGGTAACATAAATTGAAAACAAAATAAGTCCCAACAGGGAGCCCTGTGGAACATCACAGTTACAAAATGCCCTCCCTGAAACTCCAACCTATTTAATGTATCAATAAAGATTTAATGGTGAATTGTATCAAAAGCTGCAGTCATATCTAACTATATTAAAACTCTCCAGCATCCTCTGCCTTCAGTAATTAATTTGTGACTCTTAATAGGGCAGTTTCTGTACCATGGTTTTCTCTAAATCCTAACTGAAATTCCACAAACACGGTTTTATTCATAACCTCCAACAGTAGTTTAGCCATTGCTTTTTTCTTTTTTAAATTAAAGGTATTTTAGGGAGAGATCTAGTTATTAGCAGGGCTGTTGCAATCTTAAGGTCCTCTGGGACACATCCAGACACAGGTCCAATTCTATTGTCTATAGTGAATAGCTCTCAAGTCTCAATGGCTTCCTTAAACAGTCTTATGGGAACCACCTTTGTATTAAAACTGGAAGGCTTCTGAACAAATTCATAAAGATCCTGTTCCTGAACTTATATAGGTGAAAAAAGCATGTAACACAACCTCCCTACAACCTGATTGTTAAACACATTGAATCAAAGGAGTACTTGACACCCTTATATTAGTGACCTTATCCACAAAAAAATGACAAAAACAAGTAAGTCTATCGGACAATAAGCAGTAGGCAGCGGGTTAAGCAAATTATTGATGGTTTTGAATAAATACCCTGCTTTATGGCATTTAGTTGTTAAAATGTACTAAAATACTCTGAATGCTCAAAATAAACGAAGATTTGTTGATTTCCATGCACGTTCTGACTTACTGCTCTCTCTCCTTAAATAACGAATATCATCATTCATCCATGGTACTTTACTTTCTTACTGACCTTGTCCTTAATTTGACTGGAGCAATTGAGTCTAATATTGAAGAACATAAATAAGAAGCCATAGAAACATTCACATACATTATTGAATCTCAAATAATCATAATGTCTCTGGGCCTAGTAGAGTCATTATTTGTAGACGAATAATTTAAAAGCGGCGATGATAAACTCAAACATCTACTCTAGGACGATTACTGGTGGAAGAAACTGGTTGTGGCGATGATGGAGACTTCCTTCTATTTTTCCTTGTTCGAACATTTGCTTGCTGTGGTGACGCTGCATTCAAATGTATCCGTTGATTGAACACACCATCTTTAGGATCTACTGAATCCACCGGCATTTCTCCGACAAGCCTCAGGCAGTTTCTTTCTCTCTAGCAAATTAGTCTAATATTGAAGAAGATCAATATTTAAGAAGGCATAAAAACATTCAGCTGTCTCACCATGAGTCTCCAATAATCAAAATGTGTCTGGGCCTAGTAGAGTCATTATTAAGAGGAAGAATTTAAAAATGGCATTGATAGGCTCAAACATCTACTCAGGCTGTTTCTTTCTCTTTAGCAGATTGGACTGCCTCTTTAACAACTGGTGAATTTGATTTTCTATTTGCTTCAACAACCTCAATTTCATTAAATTCCGAAGCAACAATTACTGTACAATCACCTGTACAATACAATCACGGCATTCACTTTATTAGGCATTGATCTCTCAAGTTCTCTGCTGTCTTGAGATGGCAACATAATCCCAATTGTTGTATCAATCGTAATATGCAGTTTCCCTCATGTTTTACTGTGTCATTTTTGCAGGAATGTAATATGAAGATTGTACTAAATAACAATGAAAAAGCAGGCACAAAATTCTGGCATAACCATAGACATCCATGGCTACAATATGCGTCACAAGATTAAACGTGTCTAAGTTTTCTAATATGTTTTCGTTTTCAAATTTTCACTGTCCACACTATAATGCGAAAATAGAATTTCCATACTGTATTTAACAACTTGAGAGCGCATCTTCAAAAAGCTCCTTTACATAGGACAAAAACGGTGTCTCATTGTGGATGGAAGGCCAATATAAAGAAAAAGATGCATTTTTAAATGCATCTGGGTTGATGTAGCCTTATGTATAGCAAATTATAAACATAGAGGGAGACTTTTTAGCTCAGATTTAACAGTTTGCGTTGATATATGATATGATATGATATGATATGATATGATATGATATTTTCATTAAAGGCAATATATAGCACATGAAATATTGCTGAATAGGTTCCATTAGGGTCAATATCTAAAATGTACTGTCTCTTTCTCTCTCGTTTAGGAGTTCCAAGGTTTTGAAACTTGTGAGTGAACAGCTGGTCAGGATGCCTGCAGAGATGCATAGACCCGTGAAACGCATAGACTGGGAAAATCTAGGAAAAATAGTCTCATCCGCTATTGTTGAGGAACCAGTCGACCAGCATTCTTTCATACAAAGAGGCAAAAGAGTAGACCCTCATTTAGAAGAGGAAAGGGACCAAGTCTTGGAGGTTGCAAGAAAAAAGCTTCCCAGCATTACCAAAGCAGTTCCACCAATAGAGCCGAACAAACTCTTGCTTGACCAAGAAGTGGCTAAACAATTTCAGCCCCAGCCAGTTATCGACGAAAATGACCCTGAAATTCAAAAACCACCACGCTCTGATAACGATACTAATACATATACATTAAAATCAGAAGCTGTCACGTGTCAACCCAAAAAACACATTGTCTTCCTCAAGACGCACAAGACTGCCAGCAGCACCATATTGAACATTCTCTATCGTTACGGGGATAGCCATAACTTGACGTTTGCCTTGCCGCTGAACATGCACAGCCAGTTATTTTACCCAACATTCTTTGCAGCACACTTTGTGGAGGGTGTCAGGACTCGCAGCGTGAAAGAGTTCCACATCCTGTGCAATCATATGAGATTCAGCTCACAAGAGGTCAGTCTGAGAGCACATTACTTCCCAAGAGAGATGTACCAAAGCATACACCCTAAAGTTGTTCCAGGATTAGATGAATAAAAGAACGATTCATGATGTTAAAAGTGAAGGGTTTGAATAGAAGCCCTAAAATGCTGTGGATTATAAAAAAGAAATACAATATTTCATAATGTAAACATGGAATAATAAATAAGAATGTAATCATTACTTTTTGTTATGAGTCTGGTGTGTGCAGCACAAAGCAAAAAACATGCAGTGCATATGGGCACTGTTTTTGATTAAATAAATAGCATTAAGTGAGATTTTAACTGACTGATGCAAGAGAACAGATGGAGCAGACTCCAAATAAAAAGTAAAGGCTTTTTTTTTTATGTAACTTATCTATTATTCTGTATTTGTAATGTTATATTGATTTGGCTATTTAATTGGTTAACCCTCTGGTACTGTTCTTTTGTTGGTCAAAAAATATATTTGTTCAATAGATATAGGCTAATCCATTTATTCACTTTTTGAGCATGGACCTGAAAATGAAATTTCCAACTTAAACTGTCATAAATCTTGAATGCTTTGGAGCACAGACTTAAGTTTGGTGTCTTTTTAAAGATGACACTTGGCAGATTATTGCTTATTATTATTATTATTATTATTATTATTATTATTGCAGACTGTGAATTAAAAAACTTTATTTTTATTTATTTTTTTCTTCAAAATGTCATTTTTGGAAAAGTTATTAAATTTTACATTTATTATGAAAAATGCAGAAAAATAACTCTTTTATATGAAATACATATTTTACAAAGCACGTTTACTCTCTAAAACTGAGAAAATCAATAAATCTTAAAAAGCTGTGTTCCAAAATTGAGGTTGATGTCTCAGTAAGAATTTGTTTGGGCTCAGTACGAAACGTTTCCAATAAATTTAATTAAAGGTGGGGTATGTGATTTGCAAACCGGCCGGCAGATTTTGAAAATACACAACTCAAATGGTCCTACCTTCTTTCCTCCAACGCTGGCCCTGATTCGCGTGAGGGGGATGGGGGGAGGGGGATGTGGTACGACCGTTTGACTTGGATTTGACACGGACTTACTGTCCAATGATTCTAGGATGTCTTGGAAATGATTGGCTGGAGTTTTTCGAGTCCTGCCCGTTCCACAGATGATTAAATTGATTAATTTTCATTTCAGTGCTTCTAACTCAGTGGCTGTAAGTGGGTTATGAATAGGATTTCAAGTGATTTTGAAAAAATGGACAAAAAAGAGAATCACATACCCCACCTTTAATCTCCCATTCTTTTCCAATGCGGTCATTTTTGACTGTGAACAATACTGCCCTACAAAGGCTAAGTGCAGTAACTACGCCACCATTGAAACTGAGAAAAAGGCCTCTAAAGTTTTCAAATTAGTAGTTACTGCAAATTTGACATAGTGATTTCTCTAAAACGGGACCCAGTTGGACCAAGAGCTTTTGTCACAAGACAAAGGAGGTGTTATGAAGCCCATTTTCAGTCTAAACTCAATTTTGACCAAATATGTAGTTACTGCACTTTGCCTTTGTAGGGCAGAATACAATACACAATTTTTTTCAGGACCATTTAACCTTTTCAAGTCAAGTCCATTATTTAATTTTTTGTGTTCCCACAGCAAGTGCCAAAACCTTTACCAAGTTTCGTACCACTAAGATAATTTTTACAGCACCAGAGGGTTAATCATCTACCATTTAAGCACATTTGAGGTGAAGAAGTTTACAATTTTGTCAAGACTCTCTGTGTTGTGAATGCAATCCTGAATGTGCGTAGACGACTTGGCAAGCACATACATCATTTGAAACAACTGACTATTTTAACTTTCAAGAGGAAGACAAATCACCCAGTTCTAGATTGATGTAGGCAGGTGCAGATCCGAAATGATTTAGAGGACATTTGTACTGATTGCATGGAGATTGGATTCTGTGATGGAACTTAAGCGGGATGTTTATCTGTCTTTGACAAAGAGCAAGATGTCAACATTTCTTCAAACTGTACATTTTTATTTGTAAGTTAGTCATAAACAGTGTTAGAAATCTAAAAAAAATATTTTATTCATCATAAGCTCATATTGTCTTTATATCTTTCTGACATTCAGGTGAGGAAGTTGATGCCTAAGGACACATTCTACTTCTCCATTCTTCGGAATCCGGTGGCGATGATGGAATCCCTGTTTGTTTACTACAAAGCGATCCCGGCATTCCGTGTTGTCAAAAGCCTCGAGGAGTTTCTGATCCAGGGTGGGCGGAGCTACAACACCTCTGTGCCTAATAACCACTATGCACGTAACATTTTGACCTTTGACTTCGGTCTGGATAATACAGCGCCCGAGAACGACACCGATCTGGACCGGCGTAGCGCCGAGGTCATCGTTGCCGTGGAACGCGACTTTCCGCTGATCCTCATCTCTGAGTATTTCGATGAATCACTGGTGCTTCTAAAACACGCCCTCTGCTGGTCACTGGATGATATTTCGTCTTTCCGCCTCAACAGTCGCAGTGAACGCTCTCGCCGACCCTTAAGTGCAGAGACCGCAGAGCGGGTAAAACAGTGGAATTCACTAGACTGGCGAATGTACCAGCACTTTAATGCCACTTTCTGGAAACGCATAGACTCCACACTCGGACGGACGAAGCTCCAACGGGAAGTAGAGCTTCTGAGGGCAAAGAGGATGAAGCTTGAGGAAATATGTTTACAGGGAGGAGGTGCAGTTGATCCTGCGCAGGTCAAGGATTCTTCATTAAAGCCGTTTCAATATGGTGTTGCAGTTATTCAGGGTTATAACCTCCGACTGGGGTTAAATAATGACACTTTTCGGCTTTGTCAGAGGTTGATTACTCCCGAACTGCAGTACACATCAGCCTTGTACACCAAACAGTTCCCTCAGCTGGCGGCCGCACGTGCCATTGCCACAAAAAAGATTTTGGCCTCCAGAAATATTGCAACGCACAGAGCTGTTAAACGCAATATTGAGACACATGAGCACATAGCAGTGACAAACAATACCTCACATAATACAAATACAGCCATTGTGGATGAACATAGCTTACACGTTTTGGCTAATTCTGTTGTTCAGAGTGAGAGACAAGACAGTTTTGAAGTACACAGTGTAACCAAACATCATACGAGTAAAGAAATAAAAGGAAACTCAGATAAAAATACCACACGAAAACCCGTCAAACTCAAACATGCATAAGGAACCACAATAATCTGCTTTGTTGAGATAAATTACTTAGAGAATTCAGAAAAGAATTAGTTAACTCAACGGAGCAGTCAGAAATGAAGATATTTAACGAAGATTTCGCAGGCAAAAAAAGTCTGTTGTCTATGGTTATTAGTGCAGCGATGTCTGAAGCACAACTCACACAGAGGTCTCTTTTAAACCGAGCAGCTTTCTGTCCGTCAACATGGAAGAACTCCGTGTTTTCGGCCTCACTGATTCCACTCCTGATCACATAGATTCCAGTTGAAAATTTCTCAGAGTAACGTCCCAGACATAGGGCGGGGCCCAGTGCGAGACCGAGGAAGCGGGGTACGGTGGCGTTAATCGCACTGGTTGCTCCACCCTAAGGACGGTCGTGGTAACAGTAATGTGGCCGCACTTTACAAACAGATCTTGAATGAAAGATCCAGTTCTTTTAATAAATTGATCAAAAAGACAAGTTTGAAAAATTATTAATCGACTTGCTCCACTTGATTGCATTCTCTGTTCTGATGAGAATCAACTTTTTTTGTTGAAAATTACTTTCCATTTTAGACTAGAGCTTTTTCAGCTGTTTTATGTGTTTTGGAAAATGCAAAACTTTCTGTACCACACTGGCTAAATATGACTTTGCTATTTCTCTAAAACCAAAGGTTCAGGTTTCCAATATGAGTCAGAAGATTATATAAGATGGCTAAAGTATGTGTTTGGCCTTTTGCATAAGTATAAATCCAGTTGAACTAGGTTTTTGTTACAGCACTAATTGGAAATTGAACTGTGACAGCAGTGTTGTAAATGGAATATATACATAATCTTTCTAAATCCAGCTGTATATTTTTGTACCATGTGGCTTTTCAAATTGATTTGTTGTTAAATATGGAAATATGTCTCTGACAACTTCAGACGCATGAATCAGAGCCTAATGCAAAATACATCGAACAAATCTCTTTTTTGGTGCTATTTCCAGTGACTTTCTGAACTGTCTCAGAAATACAGCGGACTCTAAAAGTATTTTGACACTAAGGACACAAACTTAAAAATGCATGAGTTTATCAGTGCTGTGGCATATTGTGCACATGCTGTTGGCTCAGGTTTTCATTTTACTGCCCTATAAATTAAAACAAAAAGCCCCAAAATAAGCAAAATGTATGAACTTTATTGTATTAGTTAAACTATCAAGTCTGCAAACAAATTATATTAGAACTTTTTTCAGAATGAATTGGTGTTAATGTAATTTTTATGAAGTGAGTTTACATAAAGATTCTATTAGTTCCCCAAAGAACATTTCCGTGACCGTGAACAATTCTTAAAAGAACCATTTTTTTCCTTAGTGTGAAGAACCTTTTAAATAGTAATGGAAAGGTTCCATGGATGGATGTAAAAGGTTTGTGGAACCATAGATTATGTGTAGCCTATTATGTGACCACATGTAGTTCATCACATTAACTATAACATGATTCAAGTCTAAAAGTCCAAATACTTGTTTTTATTTTGTCTCAAAATATTGTTTTGTCATTAAAAGCCTATAGGTCCATTTACACGAACAATAACTATAAAGATGATGACAAAGATATCGGTCTAAAAATCGAAGTCCAAAACACATCTATAACAATAATGCACAAAGAAACGATGTCGTTGGAATCACTTCAAGTTGACTTTTTTCCCCCCAGAAGATGAAGGATAAAACATTGACAGCTAATCAAAATCCATCCTGCTTTTAAAGCGGCAGACGACAAAACTACAGCGTGCATTTAGAATAAACAGGACGATATTGGGCGCTAGTTATCTTTATAGTTATCGTTCTTGGCGTGAACGGGCCTTAAAGGGATAGTTCACCAAAATATTATTAATAAAACTCATAATTTACTCATCCTCAAGTTGTTCCAAACCTGTGTGAAATGAGTAAATGATGACATAATATTCATTTTGGGTGAATCACTTTAACAAATGTCGTTGTTTTGCTTGAAAAGTGAACATTGGCTATATTTCTTTAAAAGAGACTGCGCTTGGTTTGGCATTTTATTTTTTAACACAATGACTCCAAGTGTGTTGTAAATGTCCAAATACTGTATTTAACAGAGCATCTGTTCCTCATAAGTGGAACCCCATGTTCTGTATTATGATGGATTTAATAGAATAGCCATCTACAAGACCAGCCTGGAAGCCTAATACATCATTGAGGCATATTTGAATGAAGAAAGCAGACGGATGCTAAGGGCTAATGCCTAAGTTTCACCAGCCTTACTGAGACCCTGAAGGACCCGGACTTACAGCCTTCATGAAAGATCATTTGAACCAAAGTCTCAGAGCTTTAATCTCAAACCCTGCTTTAATGTTTGGAAGCAATATACTTTAAATGTACAGCAACTTATTTCAAATCTCTGAAAGCTATATTTGCAACTGTTGCTTATTTATTAATTAAAGATGATTCTCTGATGATGGTTGTCTTTGTATATTTTCGTTTTCATCAAACACAAAACAAGTATAAACTCTGCTTTTTGCCCTGAGGTCACATATTTGATAGAGGAATGCATTTTGTGGAGTAAGTAAGAATCAAACCCGCAGCCTTGTGTAACAGTGGATTTGTCACTTGATTAAAAGCCAAAGAGCAAAAGAGCTGTTGTGTTTAAGATAAACTTTCACTAAGATGTTTTTCATCAACATTGTCCAAAAGGATGTATTTGGATAGACATGAAATGCTTTTTAATAACGAGCTTGGATTTTAGTATAGATTTTAGGTAATAGAGTTTCACCTGTAATAAAACAAATGTCAGCATGTGGCCAAAAGTCTCAACAGAACATTAAACAAGTAAAAACAACCTAAAAATATCTGATCCATAAAAACCAGTGATGTGCAGCAAAATCACCAAGTTTAAGTTCACTTATCATGCTTCACATTTCTTGCTTATGAGTGTCTTTCTTATCTGTATTGTTATGTGCATGCGTAAGCTACTATGAAATATTTTCATATTAAATATATTATTAATGAACAATAGTAAATATTAATCATTATAGTCCATGTGATTGTGAATAAATCTATGCTCTTTAGACTTGCTAAAGACACACAGCTTACAAATCTCATTAAATAAAAAACAAATACAATTAGAAAAATAATAATGTTATCTAAAAATATTATTATTATGTACGTGATAAAAAAGCTAAAGAAATATTTTAATATTAACTATCAATTAATCCATGCACTTTAGACACAACTTGCAAATATCTTTATATAATAAAAACACGCAGATACAAATTTACAACAACAACAACAATAATAATAATAATAGCTAATAATTATAATGTGCCTATATCTAGTAAATTATATATAGGCCTTCACTAACTTATTGTTATTATTGTTTTACTGTATACATGATAAAAAAAACTATTCCATCTGTTCAAGAACTATGCATCAAAATGATAGGTGAAACCACTTTTATTTTGTGTTTGTTTTTCGTGGCGATTGTCGCCCTCTTGTGGAGACATTTGATGGTAGGCTAAGGCTACTTTACCGCGATGAACTGGAGCTGAAGACGACACTGCTTCTCTTCAAACAACACATCAGCTGTGGTTGTCTTTTCAGGTTTGCATCTGCAGGTCCAGGGGAGATGAATCAGTCGGACTCGTGTTGGTGAGTAGCCTACCAGATGTTTCATTGCTGCTCAGCACGGTGAAATTAGCTGTGCAAAAAGTAGGCTAGTTACCACAAAACTTTCTATGATGAAAACCAGTCATTCAGGCAAATTAGGGTCTAAAGAGAATTTACTATGTCGTCTTTACCTGCTTTAACAATCATTTATTGATTCTGTTTCTTAATATTTAAGTTTGATTAGGAAAATAGTGTTAAAACGTGATGTGACCATGTGTAAATATGCTAAAAAAAAAAATGAATTAGGCAATTGTCAATCCTCCAAAAATGTAAGCTTTCAAATTTTTTTTGGCATTTTGCTACAATTTTTATGATGACAGTGATGGACAACACCAAATGACCTAAATTATTTTATTGTAATGATAATGATAGTAGCAAAGGTAGCCTATATGTTGGAAACTGTGGTAAAAATAATAATAAAATGTTGTTTTGTTTGTTTTTATATTTATAATGTAATATGTCTATTTCAGACAGCATTTTTTACAAGCCTCATGTTTAAACTTTCAGTCACTTTCATAAAATGTGAAATTCTTTCATGTTTCTGCTTTTGATCATTCCACAATTGCTGGGACAGAACTTATTATGCATATTAAAAAAAAAAAGCGTGAAGCTGATGTAATGATCATAATGTCACAGGATGGTGTGGAACGTAAATTGCTTTCTAAGATGACAGACAGGTGTTGAAAATATCTTGATCCTTTGAGGTATTGCATTTGCAGGAATGTTGCCTGATGTAATTTTTGACTTTATTTGCACTGGAAATTTCTCGTGATGGAATCTGTTGTGCCTGGAGAAAGAAGTGAAATATTGAGGATCAAGTAAAAAAGAAGAAGAAAAGAATATAAAGTAGGAAGGGGTTTAAGAGACGTATTTGAAAACGTAGTGAGATTTTTTTTTTCTTTCTTTTATTTGTCATAATTAAAAGTTTCACCCTCCAACAGCAACAGACATGGACTGAAAGCAGCAGCTGTTATGAAACACCCACACAATCCGCAGTAATACAGTCATTAGTGTCAGAGTTTCAGCGTGAATCATGAGACCTGAAAAGCATATGCATTCACATTATTCTAACTGACAATCCATCCACGAAACAATCCACAAGTTTCTATTCACAGAAAGCATACCCATAATAGTTAAGCATTAGTGATGGAATCTGTGCAAAGCGCCATAGTTCACCCTAAACTTAAAATTCTGCCATCACATAAAATCACTATAGGGGTTTTCAAACTTGTAAAAAGGGGCTATAAAGTGATGACGGGGTCTGTGGAAAAGTCTAGAGAAAAACTGGAGAAAAATGTATAAATAATAAGATAAATAAAAAAGTTATTAATAACTAATATTTTAATTGTTTTAATCTATTAAATACATATGCTAATTCATATAAATATACATAAATAATACAGTACATTATTATAGTGAGTAGAAAAAGCACCAAAATCCATTAGTCAATTTGACTTTTGTGTTATATTTCCGAAGCTTATTATCATTTACAGCTTTTTATTCACCTAAGTTGGAGCTTTCAAATCAAATATGAGCCAGACAGGATTTACATTTTTAGGAGAACTATTACTTTAGGTTTTATTTAAGCTCACACAAATTCTGTCTAATTCTATACCGCATAATTATTTTAAAAAGGAAATATATCCTCCTCACAATTGGTGATGCTGAATTGATTCATGCAGTTCGCATCATCAAATCAGTTATGAATGGCACATCAATTCATTATTTGATATTTACTGATGTTTACATGTAATGCGTAATGTTTCTTCAAATTGTGTGTAGAAATGCCTTTGATCAAATAATATCTAGAAAATTTTTATTTTATTTTTCTTTCAGAGTTCAACATATTACACATGAATGGTTGAACACATTGCACTGTATATTATCCAGCACATTGTGCTTTAATGTATGGTGTGCATTTTAGTATTTTAATTAGCAGACATTGTGCATCTGCACACAGTATATATATACTACATACTATAGAACGTCAAGGGCTCAGATGGTGCCCTCTGTAGGGCTGTCAAGACCAAGGAGAGGTCCCAAGAAGGGGTGAGGCTTGGCTGAGGACAATTCAACTTCCTGGCTCCTCTCAGGAAACCTGATGATCAAGTTGGTTTTTCCCAGAGACTTGGCGTCTACTGCATCGTGTTGTGCAGCAATAGCGGAAACACACACTTTCAGAGTGGAGGGAGACTTCGCACCAACCCGTCTTGCAGGAAAGAAAGCACAACATTGATAGGGCATCTACGAGGGTCTTCCCTGCAAACAGGTCAACCTGAGCGAGCCCGAAGCATTCCCAAATCTGCTGGACTGTACGGGGCTGCATGATTGAGCTTTCCCGGGATGTAAATGGCATGAAGACACCTGAGTCGCTTCTGACCCCACAGGAGGAGATGTCGGGCGAGTTGCGACATATGACGGGAACGTAGACCACCTTGACGGTTGATGTACGCAACGGTCGATGTGTTGTCCGTCCGGACCAGCACATGTTTGTCCCGCAGCGACGGCAGAAAACGGCGCAGGGCAAGATGTACTGCTAGCAACTCGAGGCAATTGATATGCAACTGCAGGTGAGGTCCTGTCCAGGAGCCCGAAGCTGCTTGCCCATCGTATACAGCACCCCAGCCCGTGCTGGAGGTATCAGTTGAGACAACAACATGCCTGGACACTTGTACTAAGGGAACTCCTGCCAAGGTCCGACCATGGTCTGTAAGTACAGCGACAGAAGAGTATGACAGTACGGTGTGATGTGGTGCCCATCTTGGGACTCAGTTGTGAAGAATCTGTCACATATAAAACAATCTAAGAGGCATAACTGCGTTTGTAGATGTCATATGCCTGGTCTGTGTCGAGGTAGGATCGAGACATGGAAGTACTTGTTAAGTTCGATCACTGCAAACCAATCTGGCTGCAAAGACATGTGAGGATGCGTTTCTGCGTCAGCATCTTAAAAGGGAGCTTGTGAAGGGCCCAGTTCAGGACATGCAGGTCCAAGATAGGTTGTAACCCACCTCCTTTCTTGGGCACAATGATGTATGGGCTGTAAAACCCTGATAGAGACCAGCTCTATCGCGCCCTTCGCCAATAGGGCTGCGATCTCCGCATGCAGGACAGGAGCATCCCCGTCTACCTCTGAGGTAAACCGGACTCTGCTGAACCTGGAGGGACGCCAGGCGAACTGAATCGCATAGCCGTGTCTGATAATCCAAACGACCCAGCGAGACAGGCTGGTAAACTCTAGCCAGGCTTCTAGAGGGGGACCAGTGGGACAACAGACGTGGAACGCACTGTCACACCTACACAAGAACAGGTACAGGAACCCTCTTGTTCTGATGCACAGCTCGGCTGCGAAGCGGAAGCTCAATGTGAGTATTCAATTCAAGGTGCGATGCAAATCTCACTCGCCAATGTGCATTGGCTTGTTCTGTTACCTCTCGAAGATGATTGGGCGCTCAGACGAGATCCCATTTCGTCAGTTCAGTTCTGACGTAACGACAATCGTGATTGACTGATAGGGAACTAGTATGAGTAGTATGCATAGATAGTAGTTAGACGCATATATGAATATTTACATCAGCAATAGACTGATGATTTTGCTAAACTAACACAATACAAGACAAAGGCGTCAGTGAATACTTAAATAAATTATAAAAAAAATGTGATTAAAATAAAACAAAATATTTGTTGTTATTAATCTATTAAATAGGTTAAATTAGATTAAATTATATATATAAAAAAACATTCATATAAATAAAAATGTATAAAATAAATGTTTCATGTGTAAATTGGGTGTTTATAAAGAATAGATGCCTTTTAAATTTCAGGATGAGGGTCCCTTATGTATGGATGATCATATTTATGGTCCATGGTGTCTAAAAGGTTAAAACCCCTGGGTTAAATCAAAGAACATTATTTGACTCAAATCCATTTGGGGATTTGTTAAAAACGGTGCAGTAATACGCCACTGTGATTGTCAAAAACAGTCCAGATTTCCTCAAGCCAAGCTAATAATAAAAGCCATATAATCCAAGAACAACATGCTGAGTCCATAAGACAAAGAAGAGTACATTTAAACCAAAGTGAATTATGTACCACAGAACAAAAGGAGTATTTAACTGGTCTTTAATTACTGGAAAATGTAGACAACATGTGCTGTGATAGAAGCAATGAATCTTTAGAGAGTCTGCTGACTGAAGAGATTTTATATTATTTTATTTTCATACACTGTAAATAACTTCATTTGCAGCATCTTGCACATTATATTGATTTATATTTCACCACATAAATGACTCTTCCACAGTATGGATACAAATCTGATCTGCTCTTTCCTCTATATTTGCAAATATAAATATGATATATTGAATCTATTGATCTCAGAGAGATAATTTCAGTTAGCTATAATATGTCTCTGCAAATTGCTGTCAGATTCAGACCAGAAGAAGAACAAGATCATGACCCTTTTAATGTGTGCTGTAAAAAGACTGCGGTCTTGTGTTAGACAAAAGAACCGAGACCTAGACCAAGACTCTACTGTCAGTAATGAGACCCCGAGGCAGTTGAAGGCCAGTAAATGTAGTTTTGAGTGTTCTCAAGACTGTGGCCCTTGGTTAGCACTCTGGCTCTGCCATATGATTATTTTAAGATCCACACCAGCTTTTGGGGATCTGCAGGCAGGGCCGTTCACAGGGGGGGACCAGGGGGGTCAGAGTTTGACTGGTTAGCATGGCCCAGTTTGCCCCTGCTAGTCGATGTCGTAACTGCACCATCTGGATACAAAAACATCTTTCTCCATGGACAGCCATTCACAAGTAGCTGTGTATTCTGGTGGAATAAAATTGATTGTACTGCTATAAATTGCAAATGTTACATTGTATTACAGCAGATGTTTTAAATATTTTATTCTGCCCAAGATATTTTTAAACCTTCAAATGCCAGAATGGACTTTAAAGGGCAAGAAGGTACATTTCCAGCCTTAAAATATGTTAAAAAAAGTCAGTAAGATTTTTAAAAATGTTTTTAAAAGAAGTCTCTTATGCTAATCAAGACTGCATTTATTTGATAAAAATAATTATAATTTTTTAAAGATCATTTAAGATAATTTTTTCTCCCCAGGATTCTTTGATGAATAGAAAGTTTAAAATAACAGCATTTATTTGAAGTACAAATATTTTGTAACTTAAAATAATTTACTATCACTTTTTAAACAATTTATGCATCCTTGCTGCATAGAAGTATACATTTCTAAGATATATATATATATATATATATATATACATATACACACACACACACACAAAAGTTTGAATGAAATGGAAAATTGAAAATCTAAAAAAAACTAAAGTTACTAAAACTTATCAAAAATGTATTTATGTAAATGTATTTAAAACATTGTATTAGCCATATTATGTTTTTAGCCCTTTCTTGTATATTTTAAAATATTTGTATGTATTTTTTGCAGTATGGGCTGCACCATCTTGGCTTCCATTGGAATGAACGGTAAAACTAATGGAAACTTTCTCCAGGAATTCTAGACTTATTTGACTTATTTGACCAGGAACGTTTTCAAGGGCTGTGTAAGTTTAGTAATATTGAAAAGATAATTGTGACTTTTTGTCTCACAAATCTGACTTGTTTTCAGAATTGTGAGGTAAAATGGCGCAATTACCTTTATTTTTATTTTATTTTTTTAGCTTCCATAGTTTAGTGACAGTCTCGTTTGCAGGTATATGTGATTTGTGTTTCTGTGTTGTATTGGTGACTCTGTAAGCCTGCTAAATGTCACTGTGGGAATTGATCCTGACTTGTGTTATCTTCACAATAATTGCTTGAATTCCACATTTAAAGCACTGAGAGGTCGTGGTAATTGCTTAATTGATTACGGTTGATCAATAACAGAATGGTCCTTTTCAATTAAAGTCCGGAGCCGATGTGCTCTGATGACATGATGACTGTGTCCGCTGTTTTCACACATCATGTCATACGACTGGGACTTGCTTAGGAGGCCAGTATCTCTGCAGGCAGCACACACACACACACACACACGCCGAGTCTCTTCGGTGAACTGTCATGTGTGACTGCTGATAGAGCAGGAAGGTGTTAGTCAGGCAGGCAGTTTGTCTTCCTCTAGAGTTTCAGGAAAATAAAAGCAACCAGCACTGCAGCTGTTCTTGGTATTCCCTCTGAATACTGATGTTCACATTCCTCAAGAAGGGGAAATGTTTGCATGTACTTGCAAATGTTTCAGTCATATGTCAAACCGTTCAAAAGTTTGGGGTTTTTAAATGTTTTTGAAAAAGCAAAAACGTCAAAAAATAGGCTGCATTTATTTAATAAAAAAAAATACTAAAACAGCAATATTGTGAAATATTATTGCAATTTAAAATACAAGTTTTTTATATAAGTATATTTGACTATGTAATTTATTCCTGTCACGCAAAGCTGAATTTTCAGCATTATTATAAATATATGAAAATCTGGAAGTAGGTCATGTTCTGAACACTAGGTGGAGCTGTGGATGAAGCCACAGTTCATTCCTGCACACTCAATTTATATGATGTTATCCATGTATTTATAATGCCTTAAACCTATGTACCTTTTATTTAAATGTCTCCTTATTTTAACAATTAAAATGAATAAATGCACATGCAGGTGTTTTTGCTGACTGATTATATCTTTGTAGCTGAAGAATCTTTCACACACAGATAGGCTAATGCCTACTCTTCATGCATGTGCACGCACATAAATCTTTCTGTTTCCATCTGTGCATCTCCATATTCATAGAGCTACATGCTGAGTGAGTGTGTAAGTCTTTGAGTGAGACACTTGTTGTATGGATCGCATGAATCATGCTGAGTGTTTGGGATTAGCACTTCAAAGGATTATTAATTTATCAAAGCCAAGATGGTAGTGCATCACAGGCTCAAAGCGAACAAGAATAATCAACTTCACACATTTACAACGCAACATATATCTCATCGTCTCATAAATACAATATCACAACCCACGCAAACATGCTTAGACATGCGTCCACACACCCACACACTGATAACCTGCTGATATTTTCAAACTAAGAAAATGAGACCCAAACGTAACAATTAAGTCTAGATTCTCAGTATACTATATGGTTTTACGCTATTGTTTTTTTTTTAGTTATTACCATCATTATTTTTGATAAATACAATACTGTTCAGAAGTTTTCGGGTCATTATGTTTTTTTTTTGAATGAAGTCTCTTCTACTCACCAAGGCAACACTTATTTATCAAAAAATCTAGTAAAAACATAAATGTTATAAAATATTACAATTTAAGATAACTGTTTTCTATGTGAATATATTTTAAAATGTAATTTATTCCTTTGATCAAAGCTGAATTTTTCTGAATTATTCCAGTCTTCATGTGTCAAATGATCCATCAAAAATCATTATAATATGCTGATTTGATGCTCAAGAAACATTTCTGATTATTATATGAATAAAAGTATTAATTTCTTTCAAAAGAAATCTTTTGAACAGTTGTGTATAATTAACTGTATGATATGCAAAATATGATGCTTTTTTGAAACGATAACTGGACAACATGCATCGAACTACTGCCGTTTTGAATGTTTATATTTGTACATATACAAAATATCTAAAAGTCCTTGTACACTATATATACTGCCTAGGAAGTGTATTGCACCAGAATGTGTGCAATGTGAGACAGGTGAACTGGAAAAAGTTCATTCTTTATTTATTGGTATGTTCAGCCCAACAAATGCAACTGATTTACAAACACTCAAACACACCTGGGTTGTAGAACAGCGCATACCTTGAGATGTTTTGCACACAAACAATGTGCGAGCAAGAAAGACACAGTCATAGAGTTTTCCCTCATGCACACACACACACACACACACACACACACACAACACACACACACACAACACACAGCACACACACAGCACACACACACACATCTCAGGGGATGGTGTTGCATTCGGGCATTACAAAATGCTCACACAGAGTCTGTTCCACACCTTCACAGACTCAAACTGCCATCTGGACCCATCTGGAGGATTTGGCCACCAGAAACACACACATAGGCTATACACTGCATCTCTGACACACGGCACATAGCCTACTACGTGTTCATGCATGCATACAAAAACAAACATGCATGTGCACACAAACCGTTTAGTAAAGCAGCACAGCTCAGTTACTGATATAAAAAGAGTTGGCGCTATATAGGGCTTGCGAAAGTGTGTCACATTTCCTTTAATGTATGTGAACGCGCACAAGTTGGACCGCTGCCTGGATCTTTCCGAGGACAAACAGAACATCAGTTCAGTCTTCCAATACGTTCCCAAATGTGGCAGTCAGCCAGCAGGCACAGGCATACACATGCAGACAGTGAGTGAATGGAGCAAAGAGAGAAAGCTGGAAATGAGAGGTTATTGATTACAGGTGTGATTCTTGATAAAGCATCTGCTGGTACAGTACTAATGATGCAGCAGTGTGTGTGGTTCTACTTTAGGGTGTGTTCTCACTTTACAGACTTAGTTCGATTAAAATGAACTCCGGTGCGATTGCTTTGTTAGTGCGGTTCATTTAAATAAGTGTGAATGCTGCCATCCGAACCTTGGCGCGCACCAAGCTGACCGAGACCAACATTTCCAGGTCTAGATCTGCTTCCAAACGAACTCTGGTGCGGACTTAAATATGAAAGCAACACAGACCAAAGACATCTAAACAACAGGGTGTGATTTCAAAAGATGCAACCCTAAAAAGGACAGACAAGCACACCTGTTTTTTCTCGTCATAGTTGCGATGGTGACCGTCATAGTTTGGTACAGGCGTCAGAACCTTGCAGCAGATCTTTGTTTGTGTGTGACAGAGGAATTCCTGCCACTGTTTTGACACCTTTACACGTTTTATAAGCTCTTTGTGAGTTTTCAGCTGGTAAAAATATCATGATATATATACTGCATGAATATATAAAGTATTAGCTTGACATTAACTTTTTTGCTCACCAACCTCTGTGGCTAGTGGTTTTCCAAAATTACTAGCCACTGCATTTTCACTGGCCATAATTTTGACATCGATACCATAGGGAAAAAACTGCCATGAAGATATTTTTAATATGATCTCATATATTAGGTATATTATATTATATAGGTATATTAGCCTGCTGTCACTTTTAAGACCTGATGCACGGACCCATTATACTGTTTTATATAGCCAATATACTTGTCATTATGTGCGCGCACTTAATCCCTCGCCGAAATTCAAGCCCTTTAACAAATGAGTAAAGGGACGTGGGTTTGTGTCAACTCGCTGTCGGAGAGATGGAGCAAGAACATGCAGCTGGTATTGTCTATCATGTGGAAGAGTTTCAGATATTTCAGTATCGAAATGTATAAAAAAAATATAAATTTCTGACAAAACTAAATTTGCACTTAATTTATTATTTCAGATGCCTTTTTAAAAAACTACTATTGAAAAATTCTCTCTTTTTAAGTAGGGGGGACCGGAGGGTGTGTTCCAACTACAGGGGATCACGCTTCTCAGCCTCCCCGGGAAAGTCTATGCCAGAATAGGAGTATTCGGCCGATAGTAGGACCTCTGATTCAGGAGGAACAGTGCGGTTTTTGTGGACTACTGGACCAGCTCTATACCCTCTCCAGGGTTCATGGGAGTTTGCCCAACCAATCCACATGTGCTTTGTGGATTTGGAGAAGGCATTCGACTGTGTCCATCGTGGCGTCCTGTGGAGGGTGCTCTGGGAGTATGGGGCCCTGGGCCCTTTGCTAAGGGCTGTCCGGTCCCTGTACGACCAGAGCAGGAGCTTGGTTCGCATTGCTGGCAGTAAGTGGACTCCGGCAGGGCTGCCCTTTGTCACTGGTTCAGTTCATAATTTTTATGGACAGAATTTCTAGGCGCAGCCAGGGGCCGGAGGGTGTGCGGTTTGGGGACTTCACGATTTCGTCTCTGCTCTTTGCGGATGATGTTGTCGTGCTGGCCCCATCAGACCAGGACCTTCAGCATGCACTGGGACGGTTTGCAGCCGAGTGTGAAGCGGCTGGGATGAGAATCAGCACCTCCCAATCCGAGGTCATGGTTCTCAGTCGGAAAACGGTGACTTCAGGTAGGTGGAGCTCGGTCACTCGGGAGGAGCTCAGAGTAGAGCCGCTGTTCCTCCACATCGAGAGGGGCCAGCTGAGGTGGCTCGGGCATCTGTTCCTCCTGGACGTCTCCAGGGGGAGGAAACCCCAGGGAAGACCTAGGACACGCTGGAGGGATTATGTCTCCCGGCTGGCCTGGGAACGCCTCGGTGTTCCCCCGGAAGAGCTGGAGGAAGTGTCTGGGGAGAGGGAAGTCTGGGCATCTCTGCTTAGACTGTTGCCCCCGCGACCCGGCTCCGGATAAGCAGAAGAAGATGTATGTATGTATATTGAAACATTTATATTATATAAAATTCAACCTGCCAAAGTGGCGAGTGACTGCGCTACACGCCACTGCTGAAATCCACCCGTATTTGGTGGGTTGACGGGTGTTAATGTCAAGCCCTGAGCATATACGCACAACAAGCGCATTTAGCCCAGCACACAGCATTGTTTTGGATGTTCCATCTCAAAATATATGCCATAAAAGCTGTTTTTTCCTTTTGTATATTCAAGTTTGGTGCTGAAAATTATGTGTGAACACTAAGCGAACCCCGACTAAATCGTTTTCTTTCTACAAATGTAAACGACCCTGAGATACAAAATTGTGCTGGGAAGTTAATGAAATCTGACAAATCCTCTGTTTGGGTAAATATTTAATAAGTAAATAATGTCTTATGTAGTCGTGTATTTGTGAGTGTTTTAATGAGCTCTACTCATCCATGTACACTTGCTTTACTAATGCACTGCAACAGGGGAATTTATTTGAGTTGTTAAACTGGAAAATTGACACCATCAATGACTCTTGACTCGACTGAAAGCTGTATGTGTGTGTTTCTTCCATCACCAGTTCCACTATAGTTTATGGACAAATGCATAAACGCACACAATGCTTATCTGTATGTTTCCATTCACCTATTTCAATGCGAATTTGGGGATATCTTAAAAGTTGGTTTTGTAGTTCTGAAATGCCTGAGCCAAAGTCTGTCATTAAAATTGTTGGGTATAACGACCTACCAAACCTGTCTCACACAATTGTGTTCCCAAACATCAGGCATCTCATAATATGACGGTTTTTATTGTGTTTTGTCTATTTTGATGTACAAAAAATTACATAAATTGTGATGATTTTGTTCTCTTGAACACATGGGATGGAATCTGTGCTTGCAAATGCTTTATGCGATATCTTAATTTTGAACATAAGTTAAAACTGCAACTTTGGATGGCAGCATATTCTGAAACGAGAGGTAGTAGGCCTACACTGTGTCAAGTCAAGTATATTTATATAGCGCTTTTCACAATACAGATTGTATCAAAGCAGCTTCACGGTATCTGTGTGTGTGTGTGGGTTGGTTTATGTGATTTATGAGGACACAAATTTGTATAATGACATGTGTATTACACTGGTATTACAACTTATGGGTGGTTTATGGGGACACTGCAAAAGTCCTCATAAATCAAATGGCTTAAAAAACATAAAAAACAATGTTTTATAATTTTTTTTAAAATGCAGCATGTCTCCTGTGATGGATAGGTTTAGGGATAGGGGCAGTGTGAGGGGATAGAATAGTTTGTACAGTATAAAAACCATTACGCCTATGGAGAGTCCTCATAATGCTGTTGCACCAACATGTGTGTGTGTGTGTGTGTGTGTCTGTATCAGTTTGAGTTGAAGGACATGTACAGAAAGACACAATCAACCTTTCCCTGTCTTTCTATCACACATACAGCAGACAGGTTTATGGGGCAGGTTTTGTCATCTCAGCGCTGACTGATGAGGTCAGATACCTGATGAGAGAGAAGAGTCACACACACACACACAAACACACACACACACACACACACATGCTCACGCTCACACTCACTCACACTCTCACACACTGTGAAGACTTGTTTGACATTTTTTGGAACAAATTAGTAACACAATTAACTGATTACCAGCATTTGTAAAAAAAAAAACATTTTCACTCTATATAACAATTGAATGTGATTTCCCCCCACGTTTCTAATACATTTCTGCACAACAAATCATTCATTTTTGGTTTTCATTTCTTCAGTCGCTTCTAATCCCTGAGCATAATAATAGACCGACCTGGAAACTCATTGAAGTAATGTAACAGCCGTCTTCGTGACCTATAGAGAAAACTCTGTGACGATGTCATTGGAAAATGTGTGCAGTCTTTCTGTTTATCCGAAAGTAATACGTATGGATTATTTCACTGGCAAATGGAATATACAATTGTTCTAATGGATAGCTCGGTGGTCCGGTGGATAAATGAACTTGTCATTGCACCAAATTTTCAGTTGTTGACCTCAGTAAAATGTACATTTCTAAATCCAGCATGTATACTTTTTTTTGTATATATATGCATTTAAAAAAAATACTTTCAGTAAGTTAGTCAATGCATAAACATGAAAAAAAAAGCTTATATTGTACAGTTGTACTCAGTTCAAGCATGTATAAATGACAGTCTGAAACTTTTATGTATATTATTGTTCAATTTATACTGAATTCAGTTATTATTTCTAAAGTAAAAACCTTGTACAACTTATTCACAAATTTGAGTATTTTTTAACAGTGTAAAATTAAGTAGGCCTAAAATCTACTTAAAGTTGCAATGCAGGCGTTTCCATCAAGCACTGGGGTATAAAACATTAATAAGGATAATTGCATTTTTTTTACAGTTTGCTATTTGCACTATTGCATTTGTTGATTTTGTTTGATAACTTGCTTTGCAATGACTTGAATTACTCAGAAAGATTTGTTTGTGTGAAAAAAACCCCAGCATTGTGCTCTGTGTTTGCACCTGGGGCTCTTGTCTCCTAATCGTACATTATCAGGTCTTTCAGTGTTTTTTTTTTCTTATGCTTGTTTGTATTCTTTGTTATCTTGTTTTTTAATTGCATTACGGTTTTTATTATTATTACTCTGTGTTGTAGAGCTTTGTGTTTGTGAAAAGCGCAATATATATAATAAATGAATTATTATAATTATTAATATTATGTTATTTGAAATAAAAACATAATGCATTCAGCTCTCCTTATTTTGGACTGTTTGAGAAGCTTACAACTATTTCTACCTTGTATGACAGTTGAAAATGTGTACATTGTTCATTGAAATGTTACTTCTGTAATATGATAGTTTAATTATTCAGATTTGGAAGTAAAGATATCTTATAAACTGAAAGATTTTATGTTACTGTAGATTTACTCACTCACTTTATTCATTAATATTTTACAAGATTAGCTATGTTTACTTAATTGTATTGATTACTCTAGAGTCTTAGAGTACCAGCCAGTTAGCTTGTAAACATGTCTGGTAAAATCCTGTGTTTTTCCAGCCAACCAGATTAGAGGGGAAGTTATTTTAGTTGCCCATTTTGTGTGCAATACTGTATGCATCAGGCAGTCTGTGAATGCACTGCCATCTGAGGCTGAGACTAAAGTGTGTTGGACAGAATGCACTCTCCCTCACTAGATGTGCTGCATTCATTTAGAATAAAAATGACAGTTTTGTGTGTATGCGCTGTAAATGTTTGACCTTGGCTAAATATACAGCCCTTATCTAGATTCTATGTGAAAAGTTTGTGCTAAAATGAGACAGTTGCCCAACACAAGATATTAAGAACAGATTGTTTTGCTTTTAAAAAATTTGCACCAGACATTAGACGATTAATTTTGTATTAGCCAACTGCTCTGAAAGTCTTCTGCAGTAATTTAGTGCTCTACGGGATCTGTGCCTAAAGAGAATGTCAATGTATTTGCAGTTTGAATAAAAAGTTCTGTTTCACTAATCGCTCATTATTTGCACTCACATTTCTCTCTGTTATGGGACCGTGTGTTACTTGAATAGATTTATTTAGTTTCGGATCGTTTTTAAATGTTCCATCCTACAGCCATCAAGGATTTCCAGACACACTTGCTGGACACTATACAGCAAAAAAAAAAAAAAAAAAAAAAAAAAAAAAATCTTGTTTTGTTTGTGTAAAATATCTAAACATTCTTAAATAAAAAATCTTAAATCTTACTTGAAAAGCGAAATAATAATTATCTATAAAATTAAGTGACTTTATGCTTAAAACAACGATATTGTTTTTTTTTATCTTGTTTTAAACATATAAGCTCATTTCGATAAGTTTTTTTGAAAGGTTTTTCAGAAAACAAGATTTAAAGAGGCCAGATTATGCCCAAAGTTTCGAGTTGGTTTTTGGGCTTTAGGTAGGTCTTCATGGTTGAATGTTCAAAAAACATTATTTGTCACAAATTTGACATTGTTGCAGCACCTCTCTTCCCAGTCTGTCAGTAACGCTCTATTTAGTTCCTGTCTCTATGAAGTCTCTGAAAAGCACAATGTGCTCTGATTGATCCTCTCTGACCAGTGTGTTGTGATTGGTCAGTTGATTTGAGCGTGTTTTAGAATGCCATGCCCCTCACAATAACTCCAAGTTTCAGTTACTCTTGTGTAAACACTGACAGTGGGGTCTTATCAATTCAAGCCAGAGTCAGAGTATCAAAATATTGAAGAACAAGCAGATCAACTAAAACCACCTTTGCATGCAGGACTTGAACTGTATGTTAACCACTGTTTTTAAAGTTTGTCTGCCCTAGGAAGGCCAGAAAAAGTGGGTTCCCTTTCAAGGGAACTCACGCTGCATCGATTGACGTTAAGGGAACGCTTCGCGTGATGACGTCTTGAAGCACATGTAAAAGCAGTCCAATGGTGTGACGGAACGTCAGAGGCGGGTGACGTCATAAACTGGGAAACTGTTTCTGTTCTCTTCTTACGTTTTTCGAATCTGTCAAGCCACATGTGTCTGGCTGCATGCGCGCGTAACCTCTGCTGCTTAAAATTCAGATGTGTGTGTTTGTGCTTGTGTGAAAGCGATTTGGATTGTATTAGGGAGGGATTTGAAAACTCGATATGCTCCAAAACTACAGGAGGTAAAGCAGAGAAAATATCGGGTGAACAACCAAGAAATAGCAGTGGGAAATAGTTTACCATAATAAGTCATTTTTTACTTATTTAAGAATCTTCAGATGTTTTTTTCGGAAAAACGAATACATTTACTCAAGATGCAACAATGCAAAATATATTAAGACTTAATTTTATATATTGCATGTTGAAAATGAGTGTGTTTTGTCTACACTGGAAGATTTATTTTTATTTATTTTAGATATGAACACAAGTGGAAAATTTCAAGGTAAAACTATGAAAAAAGGCTTAATGTTGCTTATAAGATGACAAAAACTCCTACTCATAAAGAAAAGGCTTTATATAGGTTTTATCAGCCACTTATTAGACACACATCAGAACATTTTAATAATCTAAAGAACATTTTACTGTTATAAAGAACGTTTTGTGCAGTGGAAAGGTTCCATTGATGTTAAAGGTTCTTCATGGAACAAGAGATGCCAATAAAGTACATTTATTTTTAAGAGTGTAGTAGAACCTTTAGATAGACGTGGACCAGCTGAGAGTCAGCTAATGTGAGCTTGACGTGACCTGCCAAAACTAACACTATGCTTGATTTCTCTTTCATTTTTGTCATAAAGCTTACTTTAAAATTTAATAAAAAACCCTAGGGTTCCATATAGAACCCCATTGAAATGAGTTTTTCCATTCCACTGTGCTACTTTTCCATTCTTTTTCAGTGTAAACACAAGCTAGACAGACGTGTTTGACTGTTGCGCTCGTTCGAACGCTTGCATGGTGCGGCTGTCAGGGTTCTGTCACTTCTGTCTCGTTTTATCTTAGTGGGTGACAGAGCTCTGAAATTCCCGGTTTGTCATGTGCTTGTGTTCTAGTTCTGTTTATTGCGAGCACATGGCTTGTCATGTGTTTCCCTTGTGCCATGTGCTCTCCTATTGTCTAGCCCCTCCCATCTTGTTATATGATTATTGGTTAATTTGTCCCACCTGTCCTGCTCCTTACCCTCCTTTGTTTGGTCCCCTATTTAGCCTCCCTGTGTTTGTAGTCCTGTGCTGGTTCGTTTGTCCAAGTTACTTGTTCCTAGTGTTTCCTTCCCGCTTGTTATCAGAGCTTTTTTGAGTTTGTACCTTGCCTGCCTGTCATTTAATAAATTACTCTGCAATTGAATCCTCGTCTCTCGTTCAACCTATCCGTGACAGCCGGTCGTTTTACAAATGTGGCACTCAAGTTCAACTTTTAAAAAATGAATCTATTTACCGCAAAAACGTGCTCTGTGTGAACCGGCCCTGAGAGTGTAACAACCAGAATTTATGCAGGTTCTTAAGTTTGTAGTTAACAATTTATTTATTACTTTTTAAAGAAATGTGTAATCTTATGCAAAATAGCTGTATAAGAACCTGAATTTATATTCAGTACAATCATACTACAAGTAAAATAGTACAATACACTATATCAGTGGTTCTCAAAGTTTGGTAAAGTTTTGGCAGAGGAATCACTGAATTTCCACTGAATAATAATAATTTCCATTATAAGATGACACGTTTTATTCATATCAGATACACATTGTGTCAGTAACTTTAAAGTTAACTCTATTCTTCTCCTAGTTCACTGGCCGCTTACTTTCATGTATTTCGGGAGAAAGGATGAATTCACGTCCTGTAACGTTAAAGGTGCTATATGGAACTTTTCTTCTACAATGAATCCTTTTTTTATTGCCTGTGTGTGAAGGGGTTGTAATCACACATTACAATTATCCACTTGTCGGGTTTTGCTATTACCTCTGAAGGCCAGTATTCATATTTATATGTGAAGTCTCCGGGTCGGATTTACAGCGAAATCCATCGGAAGTGACGTGCATGCGCGCTCCCAAGCCTCTCTCCTTATACAGTCTATGCGACCGACGGCACTTCAGCTAACAACATGGAGTCTGATAACACCCCAAAACGACCTGCCTTCAGCACAACACAAACTCCAAAAAAATATAAAAAACAAAAAAAAGTTTTATCTGCTGAAGCTCGTCAAGCCAAACGTGATTCTGATCGCCTCAGGAGTCAGGACGAAAACACGGATCAACATCGCCAGAGCTTTTGAATTGTGGAGAGACCTCAGCTTTGTTTTAGGTATAAAAACAGATCCTGAGTTGGCTTTCCTCCTTTTGGACAGGTAAGCTAACATTACTTCAAAGCAAGTGAAATATATTGTGATTTTGTGCTTTATTTGGCTCAAGTTAGATAGCATTAGTTTGCCGTCAATGCAGTTAACGTTATTATGGTACGAGCATGGAGCATTAGTTCAACGTCAAGATGATAAAAGTAGCCTATTATTGTAAAGTGGCAGTGGGAGTTTACATGAGTTTCCAGCATGTTGTGTGATGCTTTCGCCGTTGCGTTGAAAGTCTCCGTGTGGCCGGTAGATAGTGAATGCTCGCTCTTGAGATCGCGCACGCACACGAGCACGAGCGCTCTTGTTGCAATCTGAAACATCACCGCTAGAGGCCGCTAAAATCTCCATATAGCACCTTTAAATCCAACAGATCCGATTCTCTGAACCGTGACACAAACTAACATGGCGGCGCATATAGCTCAACTAACGCGATCACTTCCACTTGCATATATTTGACAATCGGAATATCAGATATTTCATGCCATAGCTAACAAATCTGTGAATATTTTGAATAAAAAAAGGAAATAAAAGCAGATCATCAGTCATTCAGCGCTATTGTGGCAGCGGTGTGTCACGTCACCGTGGAATGTAGCCTACACTCTAAAAAATAATGGTCGCCTTGAAAAACTCACGGGGGTCAGCCAGAATATTTAAAAAGTTTAAAAAGGTTAAATATGAATACACAGCTTGTGTTTTTTTTTATTAAGTACAGACTACAGTACTTTATTTTTTTACTTAATATTTTAAGTACAGTAGGCTACAGTGTTTATTTTACTTTTAGGTGCAAACATTTTAATTGAATCATTATTTAAGTTTTTTATTAAACCTGTATGTAAGCTGCACAGTTCCGTGTTAATGTTCAAACTGTGTTTTTACAATGTTTAAAGTGGCTGACAATAATAAATATTCTTATTAGAAATTAAACCGCCTTGTTTTTGAGCTGTGCATAACTGTAGCTGAATAGTTAGGGCTATTACGCTACTGTATTTTCATATTGGTCATTATGGTGGTACTTGGAGAGCCAAATATTTTCTGAGGTGGTACTTGGTGTAAAAAGTTTGAGAACCTCTGCACTATATTGTTTGGGCATTTTTATTGATTGTACAAGTAAATGCACTTATTGACTGAAAAGCTGCAACTTCATGCAATTACTTTGGAGGTTAAAACATGGTGCTTTTTATATTGTTTGACATATTTATCATCTGCTTTGAAAAAAAAAACACAACACATCTGCTTTTCAATCCTTGAAATTCATCCAGTGGTATTGAAGTAAATTTTGTGCAGGACTTTTTCGAGGTGATGCACACTGCTGCGAGGCTTACAGCGATGGCACTTTTCCTCTGAGTATAAACCAGGCTTTTGTGGCTGAGCATTAGAATGTGCTTCTTGGCCAAAATGCCCATCTTGGCGAGGTATTAATATACACAGCCACTTGGTCTTAAGTGAATGTAAATAGGCAAGACAAAAAGAATAATTGGATTTCTGTCAAAATATGGGATCTGTGCGATAGGATTTGCAATGTAAATGAAGCCTAGACCTGCCAATGTCTATTATGTTGGCCATATTAATCAACAATATTTGCAATTAAAATACAAAGCCACTCATTGCTCTTAATTTATTTCTTTGTTTTTTATTGTAGACTATTTACAAGAATAATTAGTAGAAATGCACAATATTTATTTCATTGAGAAATACTTGAATGTTACAAGCTCTTGGTTTAATTGAATTGCCATTGGAGTTAATTTGGCAACATATTACAATAAGGTTCTATACATTAGCATCAGTAAATGCAATAGCTAAAATAAAATAGTAACAAACAATACTTTCAATGATCATGAACAACGAACAATACAGCAATAAAATGAATTTACATTAACAAATTGAATCTTATTGTAAAGTGTTACTGTTAATATAACTTAATATTATTCATATTAGTTAATATCACTAATATCCATTTTTAAATAAAGCCGTGTGTTATAGCATAATATTTTACTGTGGTTTTGACTATAATAGACTACTGACTGTTTGGTATCGTGACAACCCTAGTTTGTACCCTGTTAGCTTTTGAAAGGTTCCCGTTGACTGCGTCCGAGTAGAAGAGATCCAGTAATACAGAAACAGTGTTTTTCTGTGTATTTTTTTTAGTCTCAGTCTGTCGGAGAGTGGAGATCTCAGCGGTCTGTTTCTCTTTTCCAGACACTGTTACTGTTCCTCTGCAGATCTGAGTTGAACTTCCATCAAAGCGTGTCAGGCCACAGCATGCTTCACTTGCAGTGTGTGTGTGTGTGTGTGCGTGTGTGTGTGTGAGAGAGAGAGAGAGAGAGAGAGAGAGAAAGAGAAACTTCTAGACTACTAAACAGAGTTGAGCTGGAACTCTGTGTTGCTCTGTGCCAATCGCAGTGAACTGTCTACGGAGGCAGCATTTTAAGGCATCACTGGTTCCCTCTCCACACAGGTTGTTCCAGAAGGTATAGCACTAAATTTTAGAGACATTCTACAGCGTCTATTATTGTGATATTGTCTATTTTGGGGGAAACAATTAGTATATACAAATATGACTGATACCGATATAAGCTGACAACTATTTCCAAGTTATGGAAATGTTATATATTAAAATTCTAACAATTTCATATACAAACTATGCAATAACATATTGCCAAGGCAAGTTGGCAAGTTTTTAATTAAATATTTTATTTTATTTCAGCTTTTATTTTAGTTAAATAATAACTTTTTTTTTAATACTGAAGTTTTAGTTACAAGAACTTACTGTATTGTTTAGTTACCATAGTTATTTCTAAAGATTACTTTCAATGATCTTATTAAATTAGTGTTTTTAAATATTTAAACTTTGAGTGTTAGATGATGGCAGAGACAATCTAAATGTAAAAACAGGGAAAATAAACATGCACAATTAAACGTAATAAACTAAAATAACTTCCCCTCGCTCTTGCAACTCATCTCTTCTCTTTTCTGATGATGTGTTTACTGGCGTGAGGGCGGGGCAACCTGTCATTCACATGAGATCCACCAATAGCAAACCACAACCATCCAATCAATTCCCCATGGACAAAATCAAGTCCCGCCCTGCATTTGTTCTTGTTCTCTTGTTCGAGAAGCCGTTTCACTCAGAAATATGTCACATTAGGGATAAAAAGGACTTCCATTTGATGCCGATCTGTAATATTGACAAATATGTTACCAATATATCATGCATTCCTAATCTATTTAATATTTACCCATTCCTGATACATCGAACCAAAACGACCAGTGCTTGGACGCTTTACACATCAGTCAGATGTTCTGTTTCTGTTAGAGGCCTAATCGTGGCCATACAAATCTGCGATGTGACCCAGACTTTGCAAAAGTGTGACACTAGGATGTTATCTGTGAGAAAGCAAGGCAAAGGCTAATGATTTGCAGTATGGAGACCAGAGGTTGTTTCTCGTTGTTGACCGACTCTGCAAATCTTATATTGTTCTTATGATTCTCCTCACACGCACATTCTGCAATCTGCCGCTATTTTAGATTTAAATTAGAGCAGTAATGACCTTATATTCCCTCTGGCAGAGAGACAGAGTGAGAGAGCGAGAGAGGCAGTGCCTGATCGCATTGTCACATTTGCATTGATAACGGTCCAGCAGGTTTAATAAAGAATTTAGCTTTGTTAATTCATTGGCAGTGGCATGAACATGAAAAATGAAAGTGTGTGAGAGCATGCTAAAGTGATTTTTCTGAGCTGAATCGGGGTGTGCGCGCAATACCGTAAACAGTTTGCACAACATAACTCATTTTTGCCTTCTCTGATGATGATGAAAATGTTGATGAAAAGGAAATATTTCTAAATATCATGTCCTCCTACGCATAGACATGTCACAACGCAACTAAGAGAGGGGCGGCTGACGGCATAAATGGAAGAAGGCCGTGAGAGAGAAATAAAATGTTTCCATTAGGCATGAAGTGGAGAACAAGCTGATCCTTTTTCCCACTCTCTTTCAATCCGTCTGCCTTTAGCACTGTTGCATTACACACCCAGGTGTTTGAACATGGATTTTCAGCCTTGTGTTGGAAACTGGCCAGTTTAGCGTCCACGCTAGCACGTTCACAGGCACACATGCTCGGTCTGGCCAGCGGCCACGCGTTCTCACCGCTGGGTTTCTTAATACTGGCTGCCTTTAATATTCAGCCAGCCCGTTGGTGGCTACGCTGAGGCTAAAACACTCTGATCTGAACTACCCGGAGTCTAACCATTCATTATTACAGCAAACACAACACAACTGCGCCCACATCTATAGCCAAAGGCTGTCATGCTAGTCACTTTATTGTCGCTCACACTGCTAGCAGCATCTCGAAAGAGCATTAGCCCTCGTGTAGCCTGGTGTCTGTAGCTTTTAAACGCTAGCCAGTGCTGTTAGCAAGGTATATCATGCTGGGAGGTAAAGGGTTTGGGTTGCTGAGTGACATATGTTTCAAGACAGAGCTGTCAAAGAATTTTAGCCGTGCTGTTTTTACCCTTCAGTGTTTTAATTGATGGATCTGAGCTGTGTGATTTCATACTGGGGCCTTTTACAGTAAGTGAGCCAGAATTGAGCTCAATTAGCATTGTTAGTGCTTTTTGGATCAGTTTTATAAGAAACCCCATATTGATGTAAAATCACAAATGAGATGTCAATTTTTCCTTCTAGACAGCAATGAAGTTATATGAAGAACAAAATGAGATGTTTTGTTGGGGAGTGCGTCTGGGTAGAAAATAAGATTATCTTTAAAATTACATTTTACTCTGAAGACTTTTTAATGGAAAATTGCAGTATTTATGATAAATGATTTATCTGTGCACATCATTATTTTTTAAGTTAATGTGCCCTCATAATCCCTCGCCCTCGCTCTTGCAGCTCATCTCTTCTCTGATGATGTTTACTGGCGAGAGGGCGGGGCAACCTGTCACTCACATGAGATTCACCAATAGCAAACCACAACCATCCAATCAATTCCCCATGGACAAAATCACGTCCCGCCCTACATTTGTTCTTGTTTGAGAAGCCATTTCACTCGGATATATCAAAATATGATTGCAACTTCTGTTTCATGCCGACTTTAAACATTTGGAATATACACTTCAGAATATGTGTACAAATGTGTTACAAACCTCTTTCTGTAATCATAAAATGAACAGTTAAACAAAAAAAGAATCTTTCTACTTGAATTTTCATAGACAACATAACCACTGTCAATATGACTATAAAATGTGTTTATTTTATTTGATAATTATTCAATATAAATACTAAAATAATACATATATTGCAATAATACATTTGTACTGGGAAATGTAAGGAACTGAGATAAAAAAATTTTTTTTAATTTACAGCTGTAAAATTATATATATATATACTCTGTGTGTGTGTGTGTGTGTGTCTTGCAGCCCTATCAATGTAATGACACCCAAATGTAATTTGAGTGTCATGAATGTAATTCAAATGTAATGAGTATAAAATTATCTAAGCAATGATATCCACATTAATTTCATAAATCTTTCATTTTACTGTATGTCTATAATTATCACATTTGTTTCAGTTAGCATTTCTTTTTAATTTTTCAACTTGATACTTGAATGACACATAACATCTGTCTCCTGATTTTCACATAACTTTACGTTTAATTTAATAAGTTTAAATTATGAAAGAGCAAAGATACAAGAGGACAAAACTGAATAGCATTAATGGACAGATATACTAACTAACAGAAAGACAGTTCGGGTACAAGTTGCTCCATCTCTGAGCACGTTCCTCAAAAGGCGTCCTGCAGTGAGGAGCAGATGTCATTAGTGCACAGAGAACTTTGGTAAGGGTCCTTAAATGGAGAGAGCCTTACTAATGGCGGAGTTGAGGTAGACGGTCATCAGTGACTCTACCAGATATACATTCATCTTCATAACCGCGAGCGCTTCCATTAGTCTCTCTCGGCTTTCGTCCTGACAAATATCCATTAAACCTAACCACAGAGAATGAGAGAGGAGAGGGAGTGAATGAAAAGTGGTCTGGATGTGTGAAAAAAAGGGCTTGGTAAGACCTACTTGTGTGAATGTGATTAGATGAACTCATAATCTTAAAAGCACGATTGTGTTTGCCTATGCAGAACTCGCACCACTGTGCTGAGTGGTTGTCAGGGTGTTGCTATGTGGTTGTTAAGGTGTTCTTAGTGGTTTTAACATGTTGCTATGGGGCTGCAAAGGACAGTGCTGTAAAATACCTGTAATCACTATATATAGTTACTTTTTTATTGATTACATGATATGTTATTCAGTAAAATCTTCATAATTTATTGATTGTCCCTAATTCTTTTTATTATGTTTTAAAGTTCCCTTTCTATAAAAGTCTACTGCTTATATCCGTTCACAAGGTCTTCCAGGTTTGTGGAATCGAACACACAGACATTTGCAATCAGTAACGGACTACAATTTGTAAGTAATCTACTGGATAAGGATTTCTAAATGGTTTTAAAGTTGCAATACGGTTACTAATTAGGGGTTTTGATGTGTTGCTGAGTCATTGCTAAGGTGTTTTGAGTGGTTTCTTGCTATTCAGTTTCTAAGCATTTGCAGTGGTCTTAATGTGTTGCTAAATGGTTTCTAATGTATTCTGAGTGGTCTATGATTATTGGTCTCTAGATGGATCAGTTTCCCCATTTAGACTATGGGATATATTTGATAAAAAGTGATGGGGATATGAGGAACAGTTTTATTTATATGACTATGACTGTTTCGCATCATTTATTATTTTTGTATCTGTTGCAGGACGAGCTTCACGCAGAAGTATTTTTGCATTGTACTTGGGATTACTGATTACAACATGCAGACTTTTACATTTGCCTGATGCTTTTATCCAAAGGGACTTGCATTGGATAAAAGTATAACCTGCACCTGCAAAAAATATGTTGCATTTTCAATTAGTCTGTTCTTGCTTGTTTTCCACTCTAAATTTCCAGAGTGAATTTTCCAATCTAAAAAACACTAAAGATAAATATGCAACCCTGCATAATATATTAATTGGTTAGATTATATCATGAAAAAGTGTATTTGGTCTTACTTCACTGTCAGATTTATTGTCACTTGTTTTTAACTTTTGTACTTTTTGTTAAAAGTACTTGATAAAAGAGATACTCTCTGAAAACAAGTCTTAATATCTAATGCAGTGTTGCTTTTTAGGTATCTTATGTATCTTATATTCAATGATCAAAGTACTTAAGAATAGGAGTAGCAACATGCTTTACAGTAAGCACTGATCTGTTTGGAGAGTAATCTCAGAAAAATGATTTCTTCGGGAGCAGAGGAGAGAGGACAGATATTTTTCCTCTTGGCTTGCATGACATAGCCTACTAGAAGACAGAGAAAGAGAGGATGTGTTTGAATAGCGTGTCTGTGGATTGCTGATACGGATTTCGTGTTTGATTGGCGGTTGTGTCGCAGGATTGACCCAACACCCTATCTCAGAGTCACTCAAAAGAGCATTGCGACAGTGTCTCAAATCCACTGTGTGTGTATGTGTGCTAGGGATAGAGACAGGGGAAAAAAATGAATGTATTTGCGTTCTCACAATAGCAAACGATAATTATCCACGGTGTGACAGACAATAACAGCTGCTTTATAGAGATGCTGTTCTGACTTTTTCTCCGCCTGACAGTCGAATTGTGACAATATCTCTCCTGCCACACTCTGGCAGTGAAATAATGTGATCATTCAGACAAACTCTCCTAATCAATCAAGCTTCAATGCTAGTGTTTGTCTGTCACTGCAAAACTGGCTTGCTGAGTTTGCTAAATGTACACTCTTAGAAGAAAAGGTTCTTTGTAGAATCTTAAAGGGTTCTGTCAGGCGCTTCATATATAGAACCATTCAGGGTTTCCCATTATGGGATCATTATATGGATTTAGTATTAATTAATGGATTTAATGAATTAATTAATTTAAATTCACTTTTTAATTTTTTATTAATTTCTCATGAACATTCTTTATCACTAGAAACATTAAAATAACCTGTTAAACATGAAAGTGTCATGCAATCATTTAAGACATTTCTCCTTATATTGAAAGTTTTTAGCATAAAGTCTTCTTTAAAGTGCCCCTATAATGCTTTTTGAATATTAACTTTCATGTTTACAGCTGTTTGTGAATGTAAGATGTCTGCAAAGATTTAAAGATAAAAGTGCACAAAAAATAAAGTTATTGTTTCCAAAAAGAAATAAATCACTCTGAACTGCCAAAATGAGCAGCAAGAGCAGAGTAGACTAATCGCGACAGACTGGATCAACTGACCAATCAGAAAAGAGTAGACCAATCACAACAGACTGGGCCATCTGACCAATCAGAACAAAGTAGACTAATAACAACATACTGTGCCATCTGACCATTCAGAGCAGAGAGACGAATTTTTCGAACAAACCGTTTTCCGACTCTTTGAGAAAAGTATTTTTTGGACTTCTAAAGACAAATGTTTTAAAATAGCATAATAGGGTCACTTTAGAATTGATTCAAGAACCACAGTGTTCTATATAGAAAATTTAACATTTTATCCTAAAAGTGTAGTTACCTTTTTATTTAATGAATTTCAATGGTGGTTTGCTCATACTCTGGGTTCAGCATTGTTTTAAACTCTTAACTTTAAATGTTAAAGGTCTTCATGTAACCCTTCCCACACAGTTTGTGCTGCACACATGAATGATGCCTCAATTTGTGCAGATTGGGTGATTTTCTTCTGGCATAAATGCAAGAACTGATAAAATGTATACTTTGAATGCAGTGCAAGTCGTTTTGGCAAAAGCATCTGGCATAAATGTAAATGTACTGTAAAATGTGAGTTTTGCATGGACAAGCACCACTCAGTGGTGATTTTCCTCAGAAAATCTAAAAGTCTGCTTTAACGTATGTATGAATGTTTTATAGAGAGGATGTGAATTACACAACATGAAATACAGGTTTATGGAAAGAGATTTAGTTGATGTAGCAAGACCACGATGGTCTTAGTTTCCATGTGAATAAAATGATGCTGGCAGAAAGACCAAACTGTGTGAAACGCATCCAAAACTGTGTTTGCAGGATTAACTCCAAGATGCTTTGTTTCCCCAGATAAAGGACAGGCGTTGGCATTGTGACATCTTGAGAGAATTGCTATAGACTTGCTATATTGAATCTTTTGTTTAATTGAAGGGCTGGCTGTGAAATTCGTAATGAATTATATTATAAGTACAGTCCCTCTGTAGCAATGAAAACGCAATCCAAGAGTGGATGTCTCTTTATCCTAACATAAGCAAAACAATATAAAGCATTGTAAAAAATAAACCAAAGATGGACAAACGAATGACAAGGAAGAACAAAGAATGAACATACAGTACACAAGAGTATATACAAGCAAGAGTTAGTTATTAGTCGCCAGCAGCACAAACTCAAAACCAATGTTACTCATGTAAGGAGCAGAAACAACGCAACCTTGGCGTTTTCCTCGACTTTTGCTTTCCTGTGTTTTTTGCCGACCTTGGCGTTTTCCTCAACTTTTGCCTTACCGGTTTCCTCGACTTCTGCTTTCCCGCTTAGGTATAACCTTTCTTTTTCCAATGATATTCCTCTGACCTTTTTTCTTTTGTAATGTCTCTCAGCCATCTCTCTTTCTACAGTCTTCAAATCTCCCTCTAGCTCACTTTCTCTCATCCCCCATCATGAGGGGATACGCCCCCTACTGCTGATTGGCTACAATTGTTTAGGTGCTCAGTCCGATCCACTTAACTGCATTTTTCACAAATTGCTTACTGCACCTTTAACTGGATCCAACTTTAAAATTGCTGTTCATTTTCAGCTGATGTCACAAATACTTTTTAATTTTCAACCTCTCTCCTTTAGTCTCAGTTTCAGACGTCACATCCATGGACCGTTGGCTGAACGTCTGATGCATACAGCACACAAAATTGGAAGCGCTTCTGGAGTTTCGAAGTCGTCATCTGATTGGATGAATTCTACAGGATTTCTGGCAGACTTGTATGTCGTGTTATTTAACGTACCACCTGGAAACAAAGCTGTCGTGATGCCAAACCCTCTCATGGAAGAAGAAAGCCATCATGTTCACAACTGTGACAATGAGCGCTTATCAGAATCTGCCAAATGCTGGATTTTCAAAAGTATGTTAAGTATGTGTAGTTCACAGCATTAACTCTTTAAAATACTTCCAATAGTTTTACACGCTGGTCTGTTATTGTAGGGACATTGTGGGGATATTCAAATTAAATAACCAATCATTAATACCATTGATCAGCCCTACCAAACGTGGATGTCTTTTTTCCAGTAATAAACAAACATTGTTATGTTGTTTTGATTGATACTGTGAAGCTGCTTTGATACAATCTGTATTGTGAAAAGCACTATATAAATATATTTGACTTGACTTGACTTGACTTGACATCGGCTTTACATTTTCACACCACTAAACATGTCGCTGTACAAAATGAACTGTGATTGGTTGCTTTACATGTCAGTCAGACAGCCTCTGGGCGGTCCTTGGCCAATGAAAGCTGTGATGGAGTCTGAAGGTCTGGTAACACGAGACTAACTCTCCTCCTCCTCATGTCCTGATTTTGCCAAGTAAGACATGTTCCTGGGTCAACATATTTTGTTGATACTGGAACAATATTCCTGTCTGAATATTTAATCCTAACTATATCCGTCCTTCGGATGAGACGTTAAAACGAGGTCCTGGCTCTCTGTTGTCATTGAAAATCCCATGGTACTTCTCATAAAAGAGTAGGGGTGTAGCCCGGTGTCCTGGCCAAGTTACCTCCATTGGCCCTTATCAATCCTGGCCTCTTAATAATCCCCATCAACTGAATTGGCTCTATCTCTCTCTCTCTCCGCTCATAGCTGGTGTGTGGTGAGCGCACTGGCGCAGTTGTACTGTGGCTGCCGTCGCATCATGTATGCTACACACTGGTGGTGGTTGAGGAAACCCTGAGGAGAGAACAGCAATACACAGTAAAAGCGCTATATAAATTCATCATTCGTTCATTCGTATCCATACCCCTAAACCTAACCCCACACATCATTTCTCCCTAAAATCAGAGGGCAGTGATAGGTAATGTACTTATGATGTAGAAGCACCTAACCCTGGTTGTAAGCCTAAAATTGATATTAACCGTTAACTTATCCCTTAAACTGATTGGTTGATTCAAATGTTGTTCCAGGATCAACAAAGATGTTGATCCAAGAACATGTTGAACTTGGTGAAATCAGGTTCTGTTCCTCCAAACGCCGTCTCCATTCTGGCAATGTGAAATTTAATTATTCATTTCCCACTTTCTCCCACCTTTTCCCACAAATTTTTATAAAAATTAAACAGTCAAATGGCTTAAGTACTGCGTTTCATGTTAACTTTACTGCTGGTTGAAAATATAAACTATTCTGATTAATTGTAGTCTTAATTCTAATTGTAGGAATTTTGAATCTTAAAATCTCTAATTGAAAATTAAGAATCTTAAGATTTTTTTAGTGACTCTTTCTTTAGGTTTCATAATAATGCCAGTAGATGACAAGTAAGTGTCTCCATGAGCGAACCACTGAATCATTCTAATAAATGTATTCCTTCTAAAATGCTAATTCTTTTAAGGACATAACAGATACATGTCTTTATGAGTGAATCATTGTAGCATTCACACAAATCGAATCACTGGTTCATTGATGACTGAAACATTACTTGTAGTTTTTGGTTGTTTTGATTAGCTGTTAAATACTTGAACAATTTAGCTGCATAGTTTGTGCCCTGATTATTTTTTTTTTCAATCAATATTTGTTGTAATTCACGAAGTTAGAAAGATCCCTTTATAAGAGTAACGTCTCAGGTTACGACTGTAACCATAGTTCCCTGAGAAAGGGAACGAGACGATGCGTCAACGACGCTTTGGGAACGCCCCCAGCGTGAATGCGTCTGAAGCATCTATGTCAACTAGTCCAATGGAAAGAATGATCGTCACGGGCGGGTGACGTCATGACCAGGAAGAGATATAAGCACATCTAGTGAAAGCCGGCATAAGCTTCGAAATAGCCGAAGCAAGCCGATCACATGGATTCAGGAAGTATGGCAGGGCAGCGCATCGTCTTGTTCCCTTTCTCAGGGTACTATGGTTACAGTTGTAACCTGAGACGTTCCCTTTCGAGGGAACTCGCGATGTGTAAACAACGTTTTGGGAACGAGAATACCCAAATCACTAAGCATCTGAGACCCTGGGGCAGCATCCAGGTCCATGCGATAAAACCTGACGAATGTGAGCGGTGAGGACCAGCCCGCTGCATTGCAATCGTCTTGTAGAGAAACTCCAGATACTAGAGCTTTAGAAGCCGCCATACTCCTAGTAGAATGAGCCCTGACCGCCAAAGGGCAAAGTTGATCAGAGGACTCATATGCAAGAGAAATAGCCTCGACTATCCACTTGCTCACTGTCTGCTTAGAAGCAGGAAGACCCTTCTTGGGTGATCCAAAGCAGACCAATAATTGGTCAGATTTTCTAAACAAAGAAGTTCGATGAATGTATGTGTCCAGTGCTCGCAGCTCACTGTGCAGATCTGGGTAAAAAGGAAGGCCCCGTGGTGGAGGTGAAATATTATAAGAAAGGAAACGCTCATCTAGTTTGCTTTTAGAACGAGCGCCCCTTTTCTCTGCTTGCCAAATCAATATGCAGTTTATCGTGCGTGTAAACACCTCCACCAGCTCCTCATATGCTGGGGAAAAAGGTGGCGAATCCGATGTGTGTGCTTTCACTCTCGATGCCCAGCATGTCTTACTCATTGGAGCTAGAGCACTGAAGCATTGGGCTCTCTCCCCGGGCAGAAGGAACCGCAGAGCAGGCTTCCGACACCGGATGGAGAGCGCTGGATCCCTCAGATAAGGAAGAGGATAAGGCACAAGGGCCCGTCTCCAACCCCTCTGAAAGATCCTTTTGTGATCCCCAGGAATGCAATCTCCGTGGTGCCTCGGCAACAGCGGGTCCTGCACCCTGAGGATCGCGAGCCTGGCCACTTTCCTCAAAAAGTGCCAGGCGAGAGCGGAGCATGCGAAGCGGAAGCATTTCGCAATGTTGGCTGTCAGCCCCCTCGAAGGCTGATACCGCATGCTCCACTCCGAAACAAACTACACAAAGCTTGTGTGTGTCGCCACCCGTTAAATAACGCGGGCAGGGAGAAGCACAGAGCTTGTATAGTTTTTTTCGCCATCTTTCCAATTATATATATATACATATATATATATATATATATATATATATATATATATATATAACAGACAGAAACACAGATCGCAACAGAAGGTAATGCCGGCTTTCACCGGATGTGCTTTTATCTCTTCCTGGTCATGAAGTCACCCGCCCGTGACGATCATTCTTTCCATTGGACTAGTTGACATAGTTCAGACGCATTCATGCTGGGGGCATTCCCGAAGCGTTGTTTACGCTTCGCGAGTTCCTTCGAAAGGGAACTATTAACATATTTAAAGCTACAATCCGTAGCTTTTTCCTCTTTGTCGCCATCTCTGTTCGAAATCTGTAACTGCAGTTATTCGTGGAATTATCATCTTTACGTGAGTTGTACATCAGCATGAAACAGCACGGATGAACACAATGTTTTGAGGAGTCTGTCAGTCACCGCTCCGGTGTGGATACTGTGACTGGCATTCAGAATCACAGATTCTACGTTTTGGAAATTTGACCAACATAAGAATTTTCACATGAAAATGTCATCTGAACAAGCAAGTAACATCCACTTTTGTTTTGATCAACTAAGGGAAAAAAAACATTGCAGTAAATCGCACTGTAAATATAACGATCACTTATCTTATCATGTCAAACCGTGCAAATTATAATGCAAATTATTCTCAAATTGTTAATGTTAACAACATCAGCATTATGTGACTACATTTAATGTGTTTTATGGTTACCTGTGTAATTCAGAATTCATATTCTCCATAATAGCTAAACGAGAAAGGCACAACAAAGGAAACTCCATAACTGTGTGAATTAAGCAAACAATTGTGGTACTGTTACACGATTGAACTATTGAAATGTCTTACTTGTCCAGCAGAAAAAAGCCGTCCCTGCTTCCGTTTTGAACCCCTTCAAAACACGGAGTTCACGCACCTTTCAAAAGGTGTTTATCCTTGTGTTCGCATGAGCCGGTGCTGTCTCTGTTTTTCTCTAGCCACTTTAAATCCGAAGTACGAAGTCTTTTGGGTTTTGGTGAATCTCCAGTTGACACTGATGATTGTCGTTTGGACCTTTCTGGATCCTAAACTTCTGGAAGTTGAATTACCGGTATGTAAAGTGCTGCGAGAAAAGGCTATACATCTCCACCGTCAACATCCTCACGCGCAGTATAGCCGGCTAGCCGATACACCTTCTTTATGTGTACGGATGTGACGTAATGACGCAGACCCATGCTCGACTTTTCCGCGGAAACCCACCAGTACCACTGAATTAAAATCATTATCACAAGCTAACCGTTTTGAATCAAACTACGGCAAGCAGATAGTTTTGAACACTGGCTGAATATGTTTTTTTTTTATAATTATTTTTGGATTATTTTTAACTCAAAGAAAGTTACGGACTGCAGCTTTAAGCAAATGCATTTTAACCCAATAAATTAGAATTAGAATAATAAATCTGTATTGATACTCAGCTCAAACCTTTCCATTTTCTTTTCAAGCTAAAAGAGTCTCTGTCACTGATGCTGAGGTTTGATAGATGTTAGAAGGTCCATTTGAAGCAATTATTTGTGATCACGTTTTCATTTGGAATAATCTAACAAGGCTTCCCTTTGAAGTACCAACGTAAGTGTCATTTGAGGTTTGGATTGGGCTGTCTGTCTGTTGCTATCTGCTATTAAATTTTGCACAACGAAGCATGTGTAATAGTAATGTATCAAATGATTCTTGTAGAATTTCAACCAGCCAGGTTTCACCACCTTCATGACCTCATTGTCTTATGTAGGACCACGGACGGCTGGACACATGACTGAATACGTGACAGGCAGCTGAACTGAAAAACTGATGGGTAAAGTTACTATGGACAATATGTTCTTGGCTACTTTATAGTAGCTGTCCATCACAAGCTCACTGGAGCATCATGAGTTTGCTCTCCGAAGACTTCACCTGTGCTCTTCCTTTAGACACTCTGGATATCAGCATTTCAGCATTTCACAGACACAAACAGGTGTTTTTCCAACACATATACCACTTAATCAAACTTAAAGCATAAAAACAAAATTAAATGAAGATTAACATTAATTTATTTTAGTCATCGCTGAGGCCTGGAAGAGTTTGGTTTGTGTTGTCGACATTTAGAAAAGACAGCGTTTTCTGCGCTTCGAATCCACTTTGCATGCACTTCAAAAGGATGAGGATGGTCTCATGCTGGAATTGATAAGGACAAACCAACTCCATCATTACTGTTTGTATCACTCTGTATCAAGTGCTAAGGAAGACCCAGAGCTGAAATTCAGTTATAGTAATGGGTGTTTTGTTTCCGACCAATCAAAACAGACTGGGTCATCTGACCAATGAGAAAAGAGTAGACCAATCACAACAGACTGGGACATCTAACCAATCAGAGCAGAGTAGATCAATCACACTGGGTCATCTCACCTATCAAAACCAAGTAGACCAATCACAATAGATTGGGACATCTAACCAATCAGAGCAGAGTAGATCAATCACACTGGGTCATCTGACCTATAAAAACAGAGTAGACCAAATCACAATAGATTGGAACACCTGACCAATCAGAGCAGAGTAGGCTCTCGGAAAGGCGGGGGTTTAGAGAGACCAAATCTTGAATCAAAAATCGTTTTCAGACTCTTTGGCAACGTTCGACTGATGTAAAAGTAAAACCATGTTTGTTACTTTAAATAAAATAAACGTTACTGAAATGTGCTAATATTCTAAATACTGCACTAAAATAACTGAAATAATCTTAATAAAAACTACACAGACACATTAAAAAACCTATAATTAGAAATGACAAAAACACAAGAAATTCACTAATACAAAATATAACTGAATATTAAAAAATGTATTAAAAAAAACTTATAAAAATGATAATAGTATGTTATTTATACTAAAATAACTGCTTAATGGCCGTTCTGAGCAAGTATTCCATTGTCTTCTCAAAGGAGCCAATGCGATGGATGATCCGGCTTGACTTCGTATGATCCGTGACTAAGCGGTGTTAGCTTTGGGAAATGTAGTCTTTCTTTAAGTGCGGACAGTAAATAGTATTAGCTTTAGCTTGAGTGGCTAAATCACCCATTAAAAAGTTGTGAAATGAGTAATGGACTAGCATACTCGGTTTAACACTAGCGAAGAGCTAACGCGAACGGTCGCCCTTGTGACGGATCGTCCCATTAAAGCAGAGCGCGAAAGAGTAATGGGCCCGGTGCCTCAAGCCAGCACCAGGTTTAGCTCCACTGGCTAAACTGGCTATTACAGCTTCCCACGGGAAAGCGTGTGTACAGAAAAGAGTCTCCTTGCACACATATATGCGTATATACGTGTGCGCCAGACCATCTCTGTGAGAAATGGATGTATCCTTCTCCGTTTCGCCTCCCTTGCTGACCGCACAGCTGTGTAATGATGCCCAGTTGTGTGGTTAAAGCGGCTGCTCAAATCATGGTTTTTCTAAAGATAAAAGCTTGTCGTGAGTCATGGCAGCAAGCGTCTGTCTCAGATAGGGCTGGAGGTGAGTTTTAGCCTGACTGCTTTTGATAATTTACCAGCACGGGAAGGAAAATGCAAGTGACATTTTGGCATACGGGATGTTTGCACGGGTTGGCGGATAATTTGACTGTAGGGTTTAATTGCTTGATTGAAGTCTTTAATTAGATAGGAAATTGCATCATCTGGTTGTTGAGAGAGAGAGAGAGAGAGATGCTCAATCCTACACATATTTTGTCTTGTGTACAATACACACCCACTGCTACTGCAGAAACGCACGGATGCAACACCCCGCGGTGAGCTAACAAGTTCACTTCCCGAGACTTGAGAGGGGTCGGCTCGACAAATCGGCTGGAAATCTGAAATTATTGGTGTGTATTCAGACTTTTCTAAAGACATGTGGTAAGATAAGGCATGTGAACAGTGAATGTGTTTAGGTTTTAATTTATTTAAAAGCTTTAATAAATTGCTTGCTATGCTTAAATTCATCAAATGAATTGCATATATGACTATTTGCTAAGAGAAGGCCAAAAATTAAGATAGTGAAAATATGTACACTACAGTTTAGGGTTTTGGGGGTCAGTTTTTACTTTTATTTTAAGAAATTTATATTTTTATTCAGCAAGGACGGATTGATCAAAAGTGACAGTAAATACATTTATAATGTTACAAAAGATTCTATTAAAAAGACTCTATTAATGAATCCTGACTTTTTTTATTTTTTATCATAGTTTCCACACAAATATTAAAGGGGACCTATTATGCCCTTTCACAAAGTCTTGATTTTGTTTTTGGGGTGTATGCTAGAATATGCTTTGCTTGATTGTTAAAAAAAAACAAAAAACACTTGCTTTGTGTTCAGCAGAAGAAAGAAATTCACACAGGTTTGGAACAACTTGAGGGCAAGTAAATGATGACAGAAATTTTATTTTGAAGTGAACTACCCTTTTAAGAATGTTAACAAACAAGAGGATCGTCCAGAACGGATTTCATGCACAGACTTAGCAAGCACAGATTTCACAGGACGTTTCTTTAAAATTTTCTTGTACATTTTAGATGCGAAGTTATAGACCATTTAATCGCGAAGTTATGGACCATTTAATCACAATATTTTGTTGGAAAACTATGCTAATTTTGTAATCGATCATAAAACTATCTCTAATTTTCCTAAGGGGTGGTGAACAGTCTTAAAAAAGTGAGAGCTTACAAAAGTTTTTAAAAATCTTACCGACCCCAAACTTTTTTATTTATTTTTTTAACCAAGCATTAAAACCAATACTTTGTTCAGCCACTTCATAATTCATCAGATGTTATTGGAAAATCTTTTTTTTATGCAATTTATGTACACATTGTGTTGCTGCTGAATTGTGGATACAGCCATTATAGCATAACTGGAGCTGGTGAACGAGGCAATTTGCAGTCAATGTTCCACAGGCGAGGTCGAAACAGTCACATTTCATTTTTACTACAGATTTGACCAATACAAAAGCAATCGAACACCTTCAAAAGACCTTTCAGAACGTGTCAGTGAAGAAATCAAATGATGGATCTCATGTCAGTGGAAGGTCACATTGTCTTCACAATGTAGCCTGAAAGACTACAAAGTTGTTGTTTTTTTAAAGTTCAAAGTTTAACAAAGGTAAAATGTGCATGATTTGTTGTATTTTATACACTCTTAGAAAAAAAGGTTCATTGGGGTTATAGATAGAACCATGGGGTTCTTTACTCAACTCCAAAGAACCTTTTATGCTAAAAAGGTTCTATAATGACAAGAACCCTTTTGACACAAAGGTTCTTTATAGGCTATTATTCATTCATATATTACATTATTCTGCAACATTTTGTAGTTGTAATTAAATTATTGTTTATTAAACTGTTGTAGTAACTTAATATCACATTTTAATCATGCTGATTTTTGGAGGAGAACAACTGAAATGGCACTCGTCATGTGATATTGATTAACTACATAAAATTATATAAATATATACATTTTCTAACCCCCATATCTTGAATTTTGTGATCATTCACATGCATTCATAAATACATTTTAGGGTCTTGATGTTTGTCAATAATATGAAATATTTAATCCGGAAAGAACATAACAATGATATTGAATGAACCCCTAAATGGTTCCATATAGAACCTAAAGGGTTCTTTTTATTCTGTATAGAAGCTTTTAGGGGTTCCAAATACGTAGCGCCTATAGAATATAGATATCTATATAGAACCTTTTCTTCTAAGAGTGTAGTATATCACGTCATGGCCTTGGAAGTGTCAACTTTCTCAAATGTTTCTCGTAAAAGTCCTTAGAAAGAATAAAAGTTGTCTTTGATTGAACTCAATTCTGAGTGCAAAGACATAAATCTGCCAGAGACATGAATGAATCTGATCATCAAAAACAAAACCATTCTCTCTTCATTTTAGCTTATTGCTAAGATGAAACAACATTCTCATTGGTGATTTGTCTTTCCTATGGGTGAATAGCAAGATATAATTTCAAATTTTTACCTCATTATCATCACTGTTATCCCAATGTCTGTGCAAGTGTACTATTGATTTATTGCTTTCCTACATAAGCTTTGAGTCGTCCCTCATATGCTAATATAATAATCCTAATGCATATGCTGCCTTCAGGTCACGTCGCAACAATTACATTTACGAGATGAGTGCAGATGAACGCCGTATTTGTGTCGTATTTGCCAAGATTTTCTCAAAGCTCCGACTTGCAGTTGAGGCCGTGTCGATTTGAAGAATCGTGCTTGAAGCAATCTGTATTGATCATAATTAAGTTGACTCCAATTTAGAATTCATCTTGTGTAGGATACTTTTAATGCAGAAAAGCAATAAATCTTACCAGCAAATACTTCTCAGCCAGTTTATGGCAGCTCGAGAATGATAAAATACACCAATAAATATCAATTACAAACCTTGTGTGCTTCCTTTCCAGTTTTATTTTGTTAGGGCTAAAAAATCTACTATGTTTTCCACCAAGTACATTATACAAGTGAGGGAGGAATACGAAATTGCCTAATCCATCAATTTTATTATGACCAAAATCACTCGAACGCCCATCACATCATAATAACGACTTCCGCACTTGTAAGTATGAGCGTCCCAGGAGGATTTGAAGCCAGCATTAGGCCACTTGCTGGGACTGATGAAGAGATTCTATACTCGAAGTGAAGTTATTCCCACATAAACACTGAAGTGCACTATATCAGCTTAATTAATTTAGAGAGTTCAAGTTGCGCAGTTAGCAAAGGGAAAACCCATCTAAATATCCTCAAGAAATGTTCCTCTGCTATTTTTCTTGTGTGTGAAGACTATGCAACTAGAGAGAAAAGGTTGTTGCGTGTGTGTGGCTGGAGGTTCTCGTGTCCATAATCAGTCTTTGAGCGCACAAAACTGTGTGATATTGATTATACACGGTGAGAGCATTTTCAATTAGCACGCTCAGAAAGAGGCTAATCAAATTTAACCATGCGCTAATCACCCTGACTTGAGCGAGTCTGCAAAATGAAAATCCGAAGACCTGCACATGATTACGCATTCTGCTTTCTACCATCCCTCTCTCTCTCTCTCTCTCTCTCTCTCTCTCTCTCTCTCTCTCTCTCTCTCTCTCTCTCTCTCTCTCTGTCTCTCTCCATTTCATTTCATTTAAACGAGCATGATAAACATGTTTCCTGAGAGAAATGACAGCAGAATGTTGATTTTGGATGGGAAGGAAATTTTCTTTGATAAAAAATTTAGAAGTACAAACTACTCCGCATTCAATATTAACCACATCTTTTTCAGAAGTCTTGTGATGTTTTCTCACCTTAATATTCAGTGCCTGTGCAAATGTTATAGATTTGAATCTTTGAAAAGAGTCTTGTGGCCTGATTCAGTTGGCTATGTTTATTCTTTTGATCCATCTCATAACAGTATCCATTTGAAAGTTTGAACGCTTTTTGTAATTGGGTTAAGGAACAGAAATCCAGTTTATCATGCACCAAATCAAGAACAAACTAACTGTTTTGGTTGTGTTTCATTGATATCTATCCATTTTTAATAATGACAATGCAGTCAAATGTTTCTTATGGTCAAAATGAATTAGTGTGACGACTGAATCGATTCTTGACATACTTGACATTTACCATACAGAAGACAACGTCATCAAAACGATCCCCATTCACACGGATCTGCAAAAACTATTAAAAAAACGCTGTGCCAGGCCATTAGTTGGCAATGTCACTTTGTAAAGAAACAATATGTGCCTAAAGACTGAACACGTAATGATAACGGTCTCATTTTCAAAAATGTGTACTTTAAAACCCTGTTTTCAAAAGTTCGCGTTTTCAGGCCCCCCAAACGCCTAGATGAACAGCCAAAACGCATACAGAGCCCCCCTAAATCTCTTGCTTGTTATATTTTCTTTTGAGAAATAATCCCTAGTACTCTTACATGTGTGTCCTAGAGTTTCAGAAGAGACCTCAAGGATTTCTTAAACTTTCTGTAAATGCGCAGTATTTCATAAAGCTCAGTTTTGCTCTCATCTCCTTTAAGGTTGTCATTGGTCTCTTGCCTTCCTCTTTTCTCTCCTAGTTTTTAAGGACAGCCTGCTCTAGATAGATTTATAGCTGTGCCATACTTAATTATTGATTTAACTGTCCTCCATAGGAAATTCAATGACTTGGATTTCTTCCTGTAACCATCATCCCCCCTGCCATGTGCTTTTCATTTACTTTTGAGTTGCCTGGAGTTTTCTTTCTATTTCATAGCATAAGACTCAGCAGAAGTTGGACCTGCAGATAGAGGTGTATTTATTCTACAAACGACAGAAAACCTGTGAATACAAGTGATTTAACTATTTATATGATTTCTTAAAACAACTTGTGTATATATATATATATATTCTTAAATTTTTAATGAATCAGCTGTGTCTATTAAATCTTTGATGAATACGATCACACTGGAACATTTATATCTGCATTCATGCGTTCATATCTGCGTCATTCATTCAATGGATGTGTTTAAAAACGCTAATTCATCCAGTAACAAGTGAAGTCTTTATGAGCGAGACATTAAATCATTCATTTAAACAGATAAAAAAAAATCAAAAAAAATTAAATATTTTAAATAGACTGTTTAATTTAGTTGTCTATTCAGAATCGTAATCTGTTTTAAACAAAAACATTGTGATTCTCAATTTATCAAGAATCATGCAGCTCTAATTTATTACACACATTTTTATTTTAATCATATTTGTAATTGCTAAATTGCTATTAATAATATTAAATATAATAATAATCAATTATACTAATTATTTTAACCAAAATATCCAGCAGCTTATTAAAGCAAGAGCATCTAAAAAACTTACATATCCCTTTTTGACATGATTTTATGTTGTGCCACTGCAAAATAAGTAGAATGGCCAAATTACTCTTTTAGGGGTGTACACAATCTTCAAGTTAGATTGTGTACATTCAGTGCTAACTAAGCCTTGAGCTACAGAGGCTTGGCCACTGACTTCTCCATTTAATCTAAGGCTGGGTGTACGTCACATGAGTGAAGAAATAAGATTTGACATGTTGAAGCAGCTTCTGCAGCTGAAGTGGATTCAGCACTACGGACAGCGCCGCAGTAACGCCTCATGACATCACAGACACATGCATGAACACTGAGGCTTCCACGGGTGACCGTTAATATCCTTCACTTTTGATTTATTTTGATTCGTTACTTCATTACAAACCCATTTGCTGTTTTTTTTAAACAAATCGATAGATCACAAAATGTCAAGTCAAACAGTCTGTCAAGCTCCAGACAAAAAGCATGATACAAATATTTCATACGACTTGTGATATTTGTCTTCTCTAAAGAATGCTTTTAAACAAGTTTTATGTGATGAACAGACTGAAATTAAAATTATTGTTCCTTGAAAATGAATAGTATTTTTCAACTTTTTCCCCATATATTCAAATTGCAACCTGCAACATCATTGTTTTAATCTGAATGTGATTATAAAGGAAATTTAAGAGGGAAAATGATTGCTTAATGAGTTAAATATCCTTTTGTGTTGCACAGAAAAGAGCGTGGGTTTCGATTTCTTCAACACTGGGGTCGTCCATTTTAACTGCTAGTCGGTGTGTGGTGTGTGCTCTCTCTCTCTCTCTCTCTCTCTCTCTCTCACCTGCTGGTAGAATGTCGAAACTATATAATTCTGCAGCCAAAATGCATCGTTCTCCATCAAAGGGATACTTCACCCACAAATGAAAATTCTCTCGTCATTGTAGTTAAACAAGTAAAAAATATTACTATTTTTCTCCTACACCTACTAATTCAATTCAAAAGCTTTATATGGATTCACAGATATGGATTATTTTCCTAAAAATGTGTTATATACTATATACTAATTTTAAAACCCTAGGTACATCAGGGATAGTATGAGGGTAAGTAAATGATAAGAGACTTTTTTGTGTGTGTGTGTGTGAACAATCCCTTTTTTGCAGCTATTCAAAAGTATATATGCATTCTAATTAAATAATTTTGCCAGCAACATGAACATGTCTGATTTAGTTTGAAGGCTCTTAAAATCATGAAAACAACTTCAGTGTTGGCATGACATAATAATCCTGAGGTTTTAGAATAATTAGTCACGTGACATTTACGGCTCTGCTGACTGGATAAAAAATTCTGTGGTAGATTTCAAATCACATACTTCCTTTAGCAGTCGGCCACCTGCTGTTGAGATGGATGTGAATGATAACAAATGACTCTCTCCGTATATTATAGACTCCCTGGGTGTGCCTATGTGTCAGATTATCATTTATCTTTTAACAAAGATGTAAAGACACTTTTGGCTCAGTGGAGCCTTGTGATGAATGCAAGGAGATCAATCCTTATTTAGTACACAGACGGTTAAAGCATTCTCCTGTCTGTTCTATTGCTTGATGAATGGCCTCTTTTATACATTGAGTGTCTGTGATGAAAAGACTCACAGTGAAGTTTTGCATAAGTGCTCTGTTCTGTATCAATGGTTTAGTCAGTGCATCATGTCTCGCGGGACCACCATCACTCCAGTGTTACACGTACACCCACCCACATACAGGTAAGAGTGTGATTAATGCCCCTTTTGCATTACGGAGTCATTGAAGGACTTCCGCTCCAATAAATCAATCACTGATTCATGCCACTTTCTTTCTCTCTGTTCTGCTGTTTAACTCTCTGATCACACAGTCGCTGGCTGAACTCTGGAAATGAGAACAGATTTACAACCCAGCACGGAATCCACTATCACAGAGATTATACAAAAGAAGGAGCGGGAGGGAATGAGATAGAAGGGAAGTAATGAGGTTGAGGAATCGATAGTGGGAGAAACCGGAAGTGGGCACGCATAGCAAAAGGAAGCACAAAATATGAAGAACAGATGCATGTTGTGGTATGAAAACATCTGTATTCATGTGTATTTCTGATATGTGAGCTGGTCCTTATCAGGAAATAAACCCAGACATCATGTTTAGGACAGCCTAGAACGGGTTTATTTGGTGAGCTAACTGGCAATACATTATCTTGATTATAGATGGATACTTACCAAAAAAATTACAAACAAATTGACTTGAAATATAAATTTGAGTTGAACTTGTCATAATTTGAGAAGAGAGAATGCATGAGAGACATAAAAGAAGCACAGTGTGGGAAATCAGTTGAAACAATGTTCAGTTATGGTGTATTCATTATTATACAACAGAATGCTGAAATTGACCAACCCAATCTCATGAGAAAACATAATTATTGAATGACATGTCAATTTCATATGCATTCGTAGGACAATATATGATTTTTTGGGAAAAAGCGTAAAACTAATGTGACAATGTTCACGTTCACCTGAGCCCCAGGCGTGGAGCCCAAGTCTAGGTCATAAAACCTCATGAATGTGTGCAGTGAGGACTGGCCCGCCGCATCACAAACATCTTGAATTGAAACTCCGGACACTATAGAGGCAACCATTCTCCTAGTCGAATGGGGCAAGAAAGATCGCCTCGGCTATCCATTTTCTCATTCTCTGTTTAGATGCTGGTGTAAGGAATCTCTCAAAGCTCAATAATGGGGATTAATATGATAAACACTTGATTAATATTTCATAATCAATAATCATACGGGTTATGAGTTATCACTTACAGAATAAACATTCCCCGTAAAGGGAATACGTTGCCACTATCTCTATGGGCAATCAAACACAACGGATTGTATTTAGCTGTACATACAGGAGGGCAAAATTAGGGCAGTTGTGTACATTCACATTATGCATCATAACGCATTATAATTAAATATCAATATATCAACTGTCTATGATAGATAACTCCTAAGGGAATTAATTTGATATCGAATAATCTGTTCGCCAGCGAACTGACCAACAATCTGTTATTAAACCTCAAGGAAGTTATTCTTGACTTAGAAAAGGCAGACTATTTCTCTTGGCCACGAGAAAATACTTTCCTGTTCTATAACGGAATACTGTTTTAAAGTATTCACAATTGTAAAGCTTGTAGCTAACAGATCTTTAACATTATCAGTGACTCGTAATCATGAGCAGGTAGTAGGGGTTTCATCAACTAGTCGACTAGTCGACTAGTCGACTGTCACAACCACTAGTCGACGCTGTCGGCCCTAATCGACTAGTCGGAAACAAAATGGCGTCAGGCGTTGAGGTAGCTATGCGTCCAAAACGGTCAAGGTCATCATATGTGTGGAAATACTTCACAGAAAATGTAGACACATCCACCGTTACCTGTAAGTTATGTAAAGCAGTGCTAAAATACAATAGCAATACGTCTGCAATGGATAATCATCTTAGGATGAAACACCCACTGCCAACAGCAACCGTTCGTGGCAATGACGCTAGCCATGCTAGCACTGCATCATCGTCAGGCAGGCAGACAACAATCGATTTTTCAACGCGCCTAATGACTGACAACAGAAGGCGAAAAATCACAGATTTGCTGGTCAACTTCGTTGTCAAGGATGTACGTCCTATATCCACTATATCTGGGTAAGGCTTTAAGGACATCATCCAGTATTTTGAGCCAGGCTACACAATCCCTTGCCACCGCACAGTTTGGAGCAATATCATGCACCAATACAACACGGTCAGAGCAACGATTATGGATGAGATGAAAGACATCAGTGTTTCCCTCACTACCGATCTGTGGACATTATGTACTATGGATCCTTATATAACCATAACAGCTCACTACATCACTGACAGCTGGGAGTTAAAGTCACGAGTGTTGCGAACCTTCGTGATGCGCGAGAGACACACTGCTGCAAATATTGCCCAGCGTCTGAGAGAGACAATCGAGGAATGGGGCCTCGATGTTTTTTGCACCATCCATGACAATGCTAGTAGCATGAACCTAGCAATGGAACTATGCGAGCTATTTCCCCACCACCTAGGATGCACCGGGCACACACTGCAACTTGCCATTAAAAAAGGTCTCAACTTACCCGAGATCACGAAGACAATCGATGCTGCGGGACGTGTAGTCAGTCATTTTCGTCACTCCTCAGTGGCACATTGTGCTTTGCAAAACTACCAGAAACAACTGGGAGTACAAGTGAACAGTCTGCAAAACGATTGTGCCACTCGGTGGAATTCTACATTCACTATGCTAGAGCGTTTGTATGAACAGAGAATCCCAGTGCAGGCAGTTCTCACGGATGAGAGCATAACGAAAGTGGACGTCCGGAAATCCTTGACCATGAGAGAGCACCAGTGGGAATTGATCGAGCAGCTGATCCCAGTACTTAGGCCTCTAGCTAAAGCAACCACAATAATGTGTGCAGAGTTACATGTCGGGTTGTCATTCATCTATCCCGTCCTGCTCAATGTCTGCGACATGCTGAAAGTGACAGGATCTGACCTGGGGTCTATTCGCTCTTTCAAGGACATGGTGAGGAAAGAACTCATAAAACGGTTCAAACTAGAGTCTGACATCCTGGCGGATTCAATCCCGATAACGACATGCATGCTGGATCCACGGTTTAAGCACCTGAAGTTTCTCGCTGAAACCATCAGAGCGGATGCCCTGGCGCACCTGACTCAGCTGGTAGGAGAGGATGAGGAACAGCCTGCTACGGGTAAGTTTAGAACTAACGTTGACTCTAATGTCTAAACAGTTTACCATGTTTAAGTCGCTTTGGCTAAAAATGTAGGCCTAAGGCCATCCTTAAATATATATATATATTTCTCAGGACTGTGGGGCAAGTAGCTTAGTTCATACGCTGAGTTTCGGTTCATTTAAGAGACGAGCGCGCCGGCGCCTCTGTCCTGAATATATTGCCTGCATGCTATATTTAGCCTATTATTTATTAAATCCAGGAAATTGGTTGATGAAACATTGATTAAAATTAAGATATAATTAATACAAAACGAAATTCACTTTAAAGAAAGGCTTTCTACAAAAACAATTTAGCCTAGGCCTTTTTATTTATTAAATCCAGGAAATTGGTTGACGAAACATTGATTAAAATTAAGATACAATTAATACAAAACGAAATTCACTTTAAAGAAAGGCTTTTATTGGAGTTTTACTTCATGAAGTGGTCAAAATGTCTGCCCACTCCATTTGTCTCCCGATATTTTCGGGATTATCTTATTTTATTCATGCTTTTCACTTTTCATGTAGGCTAATCATCAACATGACATTTAAAATATATATATTTTATTTAAACATGAATATGAAACTAAATCGTTTTTTGCAATTTTTTCATAGACCCTGGTGAAGGTGAAGCTGACGGTGGGGACAACCAGTCTGACACTGGCAAGAAAACAAGGCTGGAGAACGACTTCGAACAGCTGTTTGGACCACATTATGAAGGTGCGAATAGCAAAAGGGCCAGGATGACCAATGCAAACGAACTACGGGATTACCATCAATTAGCCCACATACCCACAATGGATAATCCACTAAAGTGGTGGGCACAAAATGAGGGCAGTTTCCCTCGTCTAGCCAAGTTGGCGAAGTGTTATCTAGCGGTTCCAGCCACCAGCACCCCAAGCGAGAGAATTTTTTCCCTGGCGGGGAACACAGTCACCCGACAGAGGAGTAGCCTCCATCCCTCCCACGTTGATGCGCTGGTGTTTCTCAACGCTAACCGAAAAGGCAATGTGAATTTGATCCGGGAACAGGACATTGACTAGTAGGCTTATGGAATGGCAACGAAAAAAGGCAGGGCTGTATGGATAATATTTTTCAATGTTTCACACTGTTGTAGTTGACACCGCTTTGGGGTAAGTGAAGTTCCATGTTAATATTTAAGGCTCGACAAAAAAAAATAGTGGGTCAGTTCGGTATAACCATACGTCAAACTTGTATTGGCCTATACAATGACATTTGCTTAAAGATGCAATGAAAAACGCACAGTTAAAACTATATGCAAAACTATATGCAAAAGAGTTGTGATGTTGACAATGTTATTGTCTGAGGCTAGCCATGTTTATCTGCAAGTCAACGTTCGCTGATGCGCGTGGTGTGGCGCGGCTCATATTAAATGTTCAGAATGTTTTAATTACAAGAATGTTTTAAATGAATGCTGCTGTTTTTGTATTTATTAACACATGTTGATGAAAATAATAACTGATGAATTTATTTGTTATTTCTGAATTTCAAAAATACATTTCCAATGATTCACCAGAACTCCTTCCTCTGTGTCTTCCTGTATGGTGTGTTCACACCGAACGCGAATAGAGCGTCAAATACGCGTCTATCGCGTCTAGTTAGACGCTTGAACATTCGCTCGAGTTCAAATTTTTCAACTTGCGCGGAAGACATTCGCGGCAAACGCGTCGCCCAATTTGCGTCATTCGCAACGCCCGGCGCGAATGATGCTTCTATTCGCGTCTTTGCATTGACTTTGTATGTAATCTACTCGCGCAAATAATTAAATTCACGTTCGGTGTGAACACACCATTAACAATGCTCAATGCGTTAATGCGTCAATTTAATGAATAAACCATTTAACGACTAGTCGACTAGTCGTCGACTGTTATGCAAAACTAGTCGACTAGCAAAAATCAGTAGTTGTGAAACCCCTAGCAGGTAGGCAGTTTCAATCAGTGAATGTAGTTATTTAATACAGGCAAACTACGTTATACCGGTTACTAAGCATTACAAAGAGTACATGTATTTACAAACATAATAAACAACAAAACACGAACGAGAAATGCATAGAGACAGAGAGAGAGAGAAAGAAACGAGAGAGATGGTAAGATCTGGGAGGATCTTCAGAATAGCAGAACACCTGGACATTTAAACTTTGAGAGACAACAAGAATCAACAAATCTTAAGCTTTAAAAGCGTGATCAAACAAGGATACTTGCATAGGTAACTCTTTTGTATGGCTGGTATGAAGAAGCGTATGTGTGTCTCTCGGTCCTGGGAGGTCACGTGGTCGCTCGGTGCGCGTGTCCCCTTTCAAAGCGAGCGCCGCGCGCTCGTTCAAATGTCGGTGGGTGAGTTGGCTGAAGAGATAATTCAGGCTAAGTTCTTTTCACTCGTCGGTGGAAATAAACACGGAGAAGTATCTAAGACTGAAAACAAAAACTAAACTAGAAACAAAAGAAAAACGAGAGCTCGCCTGGAGGCGAGGCGTTACATGATGAAAACAGGACAAGAAGACAAGAGGTAAGAGAACGATAAACTGGTGTTCAGTCCTCTTAAGGATCTGAAGTTTCCGCCTTCTTTTGGAAGAGGATCCAATCCCCTTAGAGAGATCAGCGAGCGGGAGAATTGCTTTGTCTGGTCTGACAGCTAAATTTACATGGTTTATGAGGGGTGTTAAATTCTCATTTTTCTTCAGGAAGATGATTAAACCTTACAAGACACATTTTATCATAACCTAATACATATATCTGGCTGCGTCAGACAAAGAGGACTAAAACAACCTCAAACACGACATGTAACAATGATAGGAATTCAAGTTTACATCTCAAATACATAATATAGGCATTTGTGGTTCCTTTTAGAACTACGAAACATTCCCAGATCTTGCAATCGGACGTAGGCCATCAGACACACATAAAACATATCAAATATGTCTTAGTAAATGTCTTTAAATGGGAATTCCTTAAAAGTTCTTATGTGTGTGTGTGTGTCGTGTGTGTGGGTGTTGGGTTGTGTAAGGAGAGGGTTCCGTTATCTCTGTTTGCTGGGGGGGGGGGGGGGGGGGGTTCCTTTGAAGCTCGAACCCGGAGTTGTAAAGTGTTCTGGTGAATCTCGCAGCGTGTAAGAGATGTCAGAAAGCACTCTACACCTAGGCAGGCTAGTGCCAGGCCGGTAATTTGATTGTTACGTGTCCTGATTTACATTCAGGAGGTCAAAGTCTAAAAGCTTTGGCTTACTTTGGTTTTTAGAAAGAATGTTGCATCATCTGTATGAACCATGATATCTGTATGAACCATGATTTACCCAGATACGCTACACTGGTGACCCTGTTAGGGGGTCCAAAACATACAAACAGGTGTTCTGATCTACGCCACAGGGCAGCTCCGTGGACGTAGGCATCCAATGCCCTAACCGGACAAAGCAGATTATTTCTTTCCTGGTTGGCCTCCTGGAATGGAGGAGGACAAAAGGCCTGCAGAACAATAGATCTTGCCACATTAGTGGCATACAGTTTCCTTGTGGACGGAGCTCTGGAGTGAAGAATGGTCTCCACAACCTTGGTTGAGAGACCAGCATCTATGAGCTGGGCCCCATCAGAGGCAAGGCCCACAGCTTCCACAGCTCTGGGCAGGGGGTGAAATATTGAGCCCCCTGTCTGGGATAGCAGGTCCCTCCTAACTGGAATCTCCCAAGGAGAGACACTAGATCCGAGAACCACACTCTGCCTGAAAACTGCGGTGCGATCAAGGTAGTGAGAAGAATCTTGTCCCAGGCGAACTCTCTCCAGAATTCCTGCGAGTAGAGGGATCAGGGGAAAAGCGTCCATAGCCTCGGCCACGTCTGAACCATAGCATCCAGCCCCAGTGGAGCTAGATGCGTGAGGGAGAACCAGAGTGGACAGTGAGACGTCTCTCGAGACGCAAACAGATCCACTTGAGCCTGGCCGAACAATCTTTATATCTGCTCCACCACCTTGGGGTGTAGCCTCCATTCCCCAGGCCTCAGCCCCTGCATCGACAGGACGTCTGCTTCCATGTTCTGGTTCCCAGGGATGTAAGCTGGTCTGAGTGACAGCAGCTTCTCCTGAGACCACAGGATGATTTGGTGCGCCAGTTTGTAGAGTGGACACGAGCGCAAACCCCCCCTGGTGATTTATGTAGGCGACCACTGATGTTTTGTCTGAGCAGAGGTCTGGGAGGAAATTCTTGAGAGCAAGCCGTCATTGTGCCAGGAAAGATGGTGTCCCCTCCACAGACATTGAGTCAAGCATCCGTCGTTAGCATTTTGTGACGACAAAGATCTCCCAACACTGGACCTTGGGATAGGACCAGGGTTTCTTCCACATAAATAAGGCACGTAAGTATCGCTGCGTGACCTTTATCATGCGAAAAGGATTGCCCCTCGGGGAAAACCCCCTGGTCCTGAGCCACCACTGCAGGGGTCTTATGTGCAACCGGACAAAACGTATCATGTTGGACGCTGCTGCCATCTGACATAACAGTCTTTGAAACTGCTTGACAGTGAGTGACTGGCCTAGCTTTAATCGATTTACTGCTGATAGGATTGACTTGATGCGTGCAGAAGAGAGACGCGCTTGTATTGTTGTCGAATCCCATGCCACCCTAGAAAAGTGGTTCTCTGAACTAGAGAAAGTTTACTTCCATGTGCGTGAGAACGACATCTTAATGTCGAACCGCTAACTGATGAGACTGAGCTAAAATCAACCAATCGTCGATCCAGTTCAGGATGCGTATGCCTAGTCGACTCAATGGTGCTAGTGCTGCATCCATGCATTTGGTTAAAAGGTGGGGTGATAAAGCTTGACCAAATGGAAGAACCTGATACTGGTAAGCTTTGCCCTCAAAAGCGAACCTGAGGAATTCCTTTGTGATAGAAGGATGGATACGTGGAAGTATGCGTCCTTGAAATCTATCGTAATAAACCAGTCCTCAGATCTGATCTGTGGTACGATCTGCCTCAAGGTTAACATTTTGAATTTGAGCTACATTGAGCTGCTTTCAACTGATTTAGAAGGCGCAGAGCCAAAATGGGACGCAACCCCCCATCCTTATTTGGAACGATAAAGTATAGGCTTTAGAAACCGGTTAGGACCCCCATGAACCTGGGCGGGTGGGACCCCAACTGAATAGTGCAACCCTTTTTATTGTGCGCAGGACCCTTTGAGATATGGTAGTAGCTTCCACGCTGCCAGAAATTCTACTAAGGGAACCAGCCTCTCAAGGCTGGCCTCTGGTGTTTTTCAAGCGGCCAGTCCTCTGGTGTTTTTCAAGCGGCCAGTTTTTGGCTCTGAGACCCTCCTCAGAAGAGGCAAGTATTCCAGAACCACTACGTTTCCAGGCAGTTTCTGAGATATGTGCTTGTGGGAGACCGCTGTCGCACATGAGGTGGCAGGGTTGACAGAACGGTCCCCTGAGGGCATCGAAAAGGAATGGGCACAGTATACTGCGTGTTGACCACTCCTCTCTGGATGGGACTACCCTCAGAGGCCTGACGCCATGAACTCTCGGGAGCAAAGTGATCAGGGGAAAAGCGAGAAAGAGAAACTTTATAGTTTCCTGGTTGATGATGTCATCCGCCTCTGATGTCTCGTCACACCATAGGCCTATGTCACGAAAAAATTGAAGACCGGAAGTACGTCTTTTAGTAGGGATACGGCTCTTGTATGATATGGTTTAGACATTATGGCTGATAATCTAAATCCTTATTGAGAAATACTGTTGACCTGAAGTTCTGTATCCCTACTCCGCGTTCCGGAAGCAGGAAGTGTGACATAGGCCTATTGGACTGATTTCACTCATGTTCCCACGGCGTCAAGGGAAACAGTGTTTACTGATATAGAGAAAAACTTGCTTTGGAGTGACTTTGTGACCTTATTCATGCTCAAACAGCACCATTACACACTAATTTAAAAAAAAAGTATTATAGGACCCCTTTAAGATCTACTTGCTGCAAATTTGCTAAGGCATGAACAGGTTTAGCTCAGGAGCAGCGAAATTGTAATTGGTCAGACTTTGCAACTTGTCGGTTGCATAACAGGTCATCTCTTTCTCAGATGCTTTTATTTTTCTTTTACGTCTTTGCATTGCACTGTTCCCTTTGAAATAAATGGATTCACACTGTTATCTGATAAACTGGTGTGTAGACGTCCATACCTTTAGTGTGTTTGTGCGTATTTGCAGCACATGCCCAGATCATATTATTCTTAGTAGTAGTAGTAGTAGCCTTTATTGTCACTTAGTCACAAGTACCTGTGAAATTAGCCATCAACCTGTCCATACAGACATACATACAATATGACAAGGGGGTAGACAGGACAGGAAGACAGAGCATTGAGGAAGAAAATACTGCATAACATGAGGAGAGGTGAGGAGAAAAAAAAGGCAACCCTTTTAACCATCAGACTATGCTCCTATTGAGGAGTACAGTTTGGGAACAGTAAAAAAAAACACCTCAGCAACATTAGCACATAATCAGTACACACACAAGACTTGCAACAGGGTAGGGGAGTGGGGGATGGAGGTAACCCAGCACAGGCAGGCAGCCATCCGGTCCTGCAGCCATTCTCGGCGCTGGTCACAGACCCGCCTGTCAGACTGGTGGTACAAAGCGTTTGAAGGCGAGGGATGGGGGGTGGGGGGGTGATATCTGTATATATGTAAGAGTTCGTGTATGTGTAGGCCTGGAGAGTCGCTACGCCTGGCATCATAATCTAGGTGCCTCAAGTCCGCAGGATTGTCATAGCGATACACAGCAAGTTGCCATGGAGACAACCCTGATCAGGTCCCAGACAGAGTCAACAATCAGCAGGTGTCTGTGGGGAGTGGGGGAAGGAACGCAAGAGCGTCTCGCTGCAGTGCTCTTCCGGGGGAGTTGTTGTTCCAACAGCGGCCTTGGCCAAGGCCAGTGCTGGATGAGGGAGGCCGAAAGCAGATAAGATTGGGATTGTTTGGTCTTGGGACGAGTAGCCGCATTCGATTTACACAGCTCCTGGTCCATTTTGGTCTCCGAAACGATCCATTTGCCTTTGCAAAGCTGTGAGCTTCTCCATGATGTTATCCATAGTGGTTCATAGTCACAGTCTGAGTGCTGACAGCTCTGCCCACTGCTTCTATCATGACGGGCAGCCTTGTGGGGCTTTGGACAGCTGTCACCGTCTTCTTAATTCCTCGATAAACCAGGGCAATGCCTGATCCAATCAGCAGAAAACCTGTTATCATGGTTCCGAATAGGTAGATATCTTCAATGTCCTCCACAGAAAGAGCCGCCAGACACACGACACGCCACCTCTCCCACGCGTCCATCGTGTAGCCAGCTGCGAACGTTCCAGCAGGGCAGTCAGGTTCCCCCGAACCCAAGCTTCTCGTCGAGAAGATGGTGTCAATTGCGTTGAGAGACCAGTTGATCAAATCCATAATTTCTTAGTTTGGAGAGCAGTGCGGAGAGAGTCTCTCAAAGTACAAGACAGTAGACGAGACGAGAGGAGCAAAGCAGGGGAAGTAAGGGAGAGGAGGGGAAGAAAATGCGACCGCCTTCGTTGAGAGCCAAAGCAACTGAACTTTCTTACTGAAAGCCTGAGAGACCTAGCCTAGAAATCTAGACTCCACCTAGCGGCTGCAAAAAAATGTTCGCAGCGAGAGTGTAGTCTAGCAACTCTCCATAGACGTTTTAGCTGGAAAAACCAAACTCTGGTCAGGCCAATCACATCGTGTATAGAGTCGGTGGGCGGGCTTAACATAATGACGACAGAGTTGCGACGGTTCACTGGTACTTGAAAACAAAGAATGGCTCCTGCTGCTGGCGAACATATGTATTTCAAATCGGCTTTGACCGCGACTCAGGAGGATTTAAAGTTAAACTTTTCTTTGAAACATGAACAAAGAACATCACTTGAGTCATTTTAATAAAAGGAAGATACAAAAGACGTCGACTTCTTCATTGCTCTGGTTGGTTGTAGCGCTGTCCTATTGCATGCAGAGGGAATTTGAAAGACAACCGTTAATCCCGCCCCTCGTATTGAGCCCAGTCAACGGAGAGTTCCCAGACCTAACATCGTGATGTAGGTCTGGCATGCCAGGCTATGAGAGACCGGCTAGTGTCAGAAAACCATGACAATATATCAGCCTCATCACTTTAAAGGGAAACAGAAAAAAGAGACCGAAGATACCTGTCTTCTCTCGGCTTCTGCTTCCTTTCCTGTAAAAGTTGCTTAATTAATCATGTTCGCATTTATAATTGAGGTGCAACCTGTCTCTTTCATGCAAATGCACATGGAATATTAAAGCATGTCTCAAAGCAGCATGTCAGGTGTGCATTATCGTAATGGTTCATTAAATGCCTTGCAGTGTTTTGCCTGTCAGACTGTCAGTGTGCACTGATTCATTATTTAACATTTAAGCCTAATGATAGTAACACCCCCAAAGACCACATCGGTTAATTTAGAGGTCAAGAAGAGTGTGCGTTTAAGTGTGTGAAGCACTTATGCTAAATGCTGGGATTTTGTTTTATACAACTGACACTAATCCAGAGTGAATTAGATACAAATAACTTAAATAATGATGCTAAAAAAAAAAAGATAGTAAAGTCTGGGTAATCTAGTGCTTGGATACTAGCAAACTCTTTCGTGTCTGTGAAGGGTTTCATGAATGAAGGCTGTACAGGACAGTCTGTTGGATGTATTATGATGTTGCATTATAAATTTTGACCGATTTATACACATTCATTCTGCTTTCATGTCATCGTAGTGTGTTTTTATTAAAAACTTTCTCATGTACATTTTTAATGAGTGCAGACAGATATAATAAAAGTATGACTGAATATCCGGTGAAGTTTATTTATTGGCTATGAACTTTGTTTTACAAAGCCTGTGCCTTTTTTTTTGTGCTTTTTTTGTTGACCAAGTCAACATGATGTCAAAATGTAAAATTTTGACCCCCAGGGGGTTTATGGTTTTCACTGTTAAAATCCTGGTTTTCACTGTACAGAGCAGATGGCAGACAGCGTGTATGGCATTGTGTGGGTGAGCAGTTTGCTGATGTCAACGTTGTGGATCGAGTGGCCCATGGTGGCTGTGGGGTTATGGTATGGGCAGGCGTATGTTATGGACAACGAACACAGGAGCATTTTATTGATGGCATTTTGAATGCACAGAGATACTGTGACAAGATCCTGAGGCCCATTGTTGTGCCATTCATCCACGACCATCACCTCATATTGCAGCATGATAATGAACGGCCCCATGTTGCAAGGATCTGTAGACAATTCCTGGAAGCTGGAAACATCCCAGTTCTTGCATGGCCAGCATACTCACCGGACATGTCACCCATTGAGCATGTTTGGGATGCTCTGGATCGGTGTATACGACAGGGTGTTCCAGGTCCTGCCAATATCCAGCAACTTCGCACTTGGTGATAACTGAAATGTTTGATAAATCATGCATCACTGTTTTTTTACAGTTACTGAAGGAGTCTGACAGAAGAAATTGACTTGTTGCCTCCTTTTTTATTTCTCTGTTAGTAAAATGTGGCATTAGCAATTCAGAACGTTTCTAACCACTTTAAAGGTAAACTATGTAAATGTTGTCCCTATTGCAGTTAAAAAACTAAATTGCATGCATTTTGCAAAATAACATTGTTTTGGTTGTGCTTTGACTTTGCGTGACCGTGCGGATGAATAGGGTTATCCAACTGCTCATAAAAAAAATCACTACTAGGCTTAAGAGATATAATCAGTTTAGATGGAAAGGATCTAACGCTGACTATCTGAAGATGTTAATGTAGCTTTACCCAATAATAGACACGGTACTTCCTTGAAAATAAACTCCAGCACAGTGCTACAACAACTATAATGAAATTACCCTACACATAATGCTTTACGATCAAGTCTGTTAGAGAGCTAGATATGGCAATTTATCCGTTCAATAAAATATCTTACTCATCTGTTGAGTAATAAAAACGCCTTCTATGTGTCGCTTTTATATTTCAAATCCCTTAGATAGTTCTCGCCATCTACGAACAGCCAAGCCAATGTTGATTCTTGTTTTATTACGAGCTCTTTCGCAATCTCTCTTTGCCAGCATACTTTCCTCTGTTCGCCCTTCGTTTAAAACGGGTGATTCCCTGGAGTTTAGAGGTTAAGCTGCTCCATGTAAAACTTTCTCGCTCATTGTGACAACTAACCTCTGCCACTTCCACACCAACGCATTCTCATCCTAGGGCGTCATACAGGTGACGCTTTTGACATTTCGTTTAAATCCGACGCACATGGCACCCTTTAGCGTCAATATAACACGCACAGTTATGGGTAGGTTTAGGTCTGGGGTAGGGTTAGGGCGTCGGATTTAGACGAAATGTCAAAAGCGTCACCTGTATGACGCCTTGGGATGACAACCGCTGCGTCTCATATTGACGCTAAAGGGTGCCATGTGCGTCGGATTTAGACGAAATGTCAAAAGCGTCACCTGTATGACGCCTTGGGATAAGAACGGGCTGTCGAAACACATCAATGTAGCCAGAGCAATTTCTCTAATTATGGAAATGACAAGACATGCACAGGCGAGTGACGTATTTATACAGTTTTGCGTGAAAATCATCCATCTAAAATCCATCTAAATTAACACTTTTGACGGGCTGAATCAGAATAAGACAAAAACAAATTTTGGAAGAAAGATTGATGATGTATTGACTAATTAAAATAAAAAACAAAAAAGTTACACAGGGCACCTTTAAGACCAATGACAAGGTTTCCAAGTTATTTACAGATATAATGCACAGTAACACAAACAAAATTACAGGAAGTGCATCATTTCTTTAATTGAATCACACTCTAAGATGCTCACAAATATATGTGACTGTAGGCATACACATTTCCTGCGGTTGAATGTGCCATAATGAGCTATTTGAGAAATTAAAGCTTTAGCGTAAGTTCTGCCAGGAAGACTCAATTGTTACGTCACTTATTATCTTCTCATCTAACCAATCGTGTTCTAATACTCATAGTATGTAAGATCGGAACTTACACATGTCTGAGTTTGCAAATGCTGACACCAACATTCACCTCCATCCTCCCCACCAAAACCAGGATGGTTTTGAACATTTAATACCATTTTTACCTCCCGAGTCTTTCTGGTAGAACTATAACATTTTGAATCACTGCACATTCATAAATGAATTGCTGACATTAGCGGTTTGGTGTGAATATCTCACACATGATCATGCTGTACATCAGTAGATGTCGTGTGTCCCGTTTCACTCTGAACTCTCTTCAGTCTGGTGCAACAGTGAGGCATCCTGATGATTTTCTCAGCGTCACTCCTCATAAATACATATAGCAAACAGTCCACAAGCGGGTTTAACAGATAAAGTTTGAAAGCTAGACGAGCAATTTTTTGTGAATTGCTCAATTTTGTAACCAGAATACCTAGAATATTAACTGGTAGGAATAGAAAGGTGTAACTGATCACCACAAAGAGCAGAGGAGCCAGAACTAACTGCTTCTTTAGAGGAGTGAGAGATGTTGAGCGAGAGAGGGACCTGCATACACCTACAAAACATAAAATGATCACTGGATAGGGGATGAAGGCCATAAAATGTAATAGGTCTGATTTTACATTGATTGTTAGAAAAACAATAATAGACACAAGCAAACCAATCAGAGAAATATAAACAAGACATTTGACTGAGTGATGAGACCTGTGCCAAACGGGATGAGCGATCAGAACGTATCTCTCTATGGCTATGCATGTCATGAAATACGCACCAGTGAAACCACTCCAATGCATTGCGATCAATGAGATGTGAAGCATTATCTGGTTGAAGCTAATGGCTCGGAGTAGCATGCTAACAATAAGTATTATATCTGAAATGAGCAGATTTATGAGGAAAACTGGAGCAGCTTGATTTGATTTGATGAGAAAATAAACAGCATAAATAGCTAAACAGATCAGAGGAATTTCACTGCAGGAGATGAACAATATGTAGACAGCATCTTCAATTTCTACAATGCCATCAGTGTTATTCAAGTTTGGATTACTAGCATTCGTTTTTGGACCAGCACTGCTATTGTAAAGATTGCTTTCAGATGTCATTAATGGAGGCTTGGAAGTTTCCATCACCACTGACATATGAACATGTAGAACCAGCTGGTTTAATCAAGATGTTTCCCTCCTCACTCTTGTAACCGCCTTCACCTATAGCTGCCAGACCTAGGATATCAGATTATGAAACATGATTTTAATCTAACATACATTAATTACATGACATAGACTCAATATAGATTAAAATGAGACATTATAATAAGCAAATTCCACATACACGATTTATGGTTGTGCTTTTTTGTGTTATTGCAGGTGATCAAGCCCTTTTCACGCCCTAACTTCAACTGCAAATAAAATAAACATGAACACATTAAATTGTAATCTAGTGTTGTGGGTGACATTTCAAGATAAAAAACATAAGGTGACAGCAGTATGAGAAAATACACATTACATATTATAAATTACAATATGAAGAGGATAAATTATGGGCAAATTTGCTAGTACTGCCAGATAATTCATAGTCTATTTAGCTGTACAAAGAAACACAATCCTACCTTCACTCATCCAGGTCTTGATCATTTTGCTCTACTGCTGACTGAAACCCTTGTTTTATAATAACACTGAACTGACATGGGAAATGTGGGAAGGTTTTTCACATCATCCAAGGCTGGGTGTGTTCAGTAAAAACTAGCTAATGCTGCCCAAGCTTTTATCGTGTTAATAGCAGATGAGAGCTGTGGCCATGTCCATTTGTTACCACTAACTTGTTTGAAACACTGAAATATCTGTCTTCCATCCCTTCAGATCTCACCCCCTCTCAAAAGCCATGCAGATATTTACTCTCATTTTCTGAGCTCTGTTGCTTTCCATTTTTGACTGCAGGCTCACAGCAGTTCTTGGTTTTGACAACAGGTGATTCCCCAGATGACGATCATTGTCATTTACACATTTATAAATAAAAAGCATCTCGATGACAAGTTTAACAGGGGTCAACCAACGCGCCGGCACATTCACTTGTATTTTTAGACTAAGACATAATTCGAAACTGTAAAGTGCTTTGTGTGTGTACATTCACAATAACAACAAAACGTTGTATTTTTGTTAAATAAAGACAACAAACAAGAAACAAATGCTTTCTGCCATCTTCTTTCTTCAAACTCGTCTGAAAAATGAATCAGAATCAGAAATTAGAATCAGAAAGAGCTTGATTGGCAGGTATGTTTACATTGTTTTGGTGACAGTACAAACAGAATGACAGTGATAGGACACAGATAATAAAAATAGAATAAGTAAGTAGCAAATAACAATATACAAAAAAAAATATTTAAAAAAATACACGATATAGAAAAAAAGACAATAGACCATGTACATGTATGTATGTACAATGAAATGTAAATAATAAGTATGGTGCGTTAAATAAATAAATTGTATAATAGTGTTGTGTATTGCACATGTTTATTGCCAAGTGGTGGCATTAACTGTTCATGAGATAGATTGCCTGAGGGAAGAAACTGTTCCTATGTCTGGCAGTGCTGGTGCTCAGTGCTCTGTAGCTCAAAGAGGAAGTGTCCTGGGTGTGAGGGTGATCAGTATCAATAATGATTTATGTAAAAAACATGAGTCACACATGAGCAGACAATTTCACATGCATGAAACAAAATTCATGTGCACAGAAAACAATATATATATATATATATATATATATATATATTGTTGTAACCTGGCCCTTTAAGTCCCTTAACTGCCTACTGTGTTCTTGTAGCTTATTGGTTGTTCAGATACGCACTCCTTAGCATAGAGCAGGAAGTGAAGTTAGTTGTTGTTATTAGAGGTTGCTCGCATGCTCATCGCACGTCGGAGAAACTGCCGTCCAGTGCCGGAGCAAGAGCGCCTATCAGCTGCAGCAACCGATATAAGTTTGTGTTCATGAATGTTGGTGAGTGCGCTGTGAACTGTAACTTGCATCTGTGTCCGAAGAAGATCGTCAGTAAAACTTGTGAAAGCATCTCCTTGTCGTGGCTCATTCCACCCGCGTTTCCATGTGCATTAATACATACCAACAACACGACAACTGGTGTCAGAAGTGGGAGTGTGTTTGAAACAACGTGAATTAACCCAGAAGAATATCGGATATCGATTAAAAAAAGTGGATGCTGCAGTGGCATGCTAATTTGTTAGCGCTTCACTTGAGGCCGGAGGCGCGAGTTGGCTGACGTCATCACGCCCGATGAGAACCGTGTTGACTCAACTACACTGAATTGCCAGAGAAATTAAGAAAATCAAATGCTCCTGGAGGTCGTCTGTAAGGATAATTGACTGAAATAAAAAGTAGACAAAACTATATGGATAAAAAGCCCTTCAACATTCTTCAATTCCAGGCAGTTCACTGGTAGCCGGAGGCGCGAGTTTGCTGTCGTCCTCGCGCTCGCACCCGATGAGAACCATGTTGACTCAACTACATTGTGAACTGTCGGAGACGTCAGGAAAACCAAATGCTCCTGGAAGATTTGTGTGAGAATAATTGCCTGTGAAAAAAAAAAGACTATCAAAAAAAAAAAAAAAATTAAAACATGTCCCAGAAAGATTTATACCAAGGAGCAATGGCAGCAGCAGTCCCTGATCCCGACCAACCTCCAGAATGGGTGAAGGCAATGCTTGAAAATCAGAGCAAGAATAATGAGCAACTGCGAACGATGATGACTCCAATATTGCACCATATTGCAAGTAGTACCCAAGCCCAGCAAACATCCATGTCCACTGCACCTAGGTGGGACACTCGTGAGAGCTCGCAGCCCACTGTCAGAGATAGGCGACTGCCTTACTGTGATTCACAGTTTCTCTTAGAGAATCCAGAGAGGTCACGCAACATTACAAGCGGACCGTTTGCTGCTGAGCTGGACGTCATACAACAGAGAGCACGTACTTCAGGCCCCACCAGAGCTACCCCATCCATAGAGACAGGTGCTAGGCAACGAAATAGTGAGCGTGGCTCTCAGCTACTGCCACCTTCCTACGCTTTTGAACAAAGACACAGCATTCCTCATCATCAAGGCCAACCCGTTTCTCATGAGGGTCCCAGAGCAAAGCTAGCTATTTTTGATGGTACTGGGGACTGGGAATCATTTCTAGTACCATTTGAACGGCAGGCCAGAAAGTTTGGATGGAGTGGAGCCCACAGGGTGGACTATTTACATGAATGCCTGAGGGGGGCAGCAATTAAGTACGTCTGTTCACTTCCTGAGCATATTCGAGAGGACTACACTCTTCTGAAAGAGCAGCTAACTCAACGTTTTGGTCAACGAGACCCCCCAACCACAATTAGGAGGAAGCTCGGGGAACTACACCAGTTCAAAGAGTCGGCAGCAGAGTTTGCTGAAGAGGTACAACGCTTAGTCACCTTAGCCTACCCTGGTGTGGACCTCGATCTGCAAGACCAACTTGCCACAGATTTCTTCCTCAAAGGGCTTCGTAACCAAAAGGTGGCTTATGAGGTAATGAACAGAGATCCCCATTCATTAGTGGAGGCTCAAAGATTTGTAGAGGCCCACGAGCACAATTATCGAGCCACTGTGGGGCGTGATGTTGATTCAAAGAGCAGAGCCAGGCGGATATCATGGGCAGATGATGATGACGTGTCCATTGAAACTCCAGCAGCCTCACGCAGGGTGCATAGTCCAAGCTACGTCACTGCAGACCAGCTAGCCCTTCTCTCACAGAAAACTGCATCCCTAACAGAGACAGTGGAGAGGATTAGTAAGAACTATGTGACTGCTGACCAGTTTCACCTCCTGATGAAAAAGATGGAGCAGCTACAATCGAAACTAGACAACCCTGTGGCTAAGGAGCCAAGAAAGCTAGAGGAAGCAAATCAGGAAAGTAGGAGAGGGCGGTCTCCAACACAACGTGGTGCAGCACAAACCAGATCCTACTCCCCAAGTCCCAGCCGTGTTGGAACAGGTGTGTGTTATCACTGTGGTGAAGAAGGACATTTTCGCAGAGAGTGCATGAGGCTGTCAACCCTGCCACCCAACTCCGGTCAAAGTAGTAAGGATCAAAACCGCAGTACTGCCCCAAGAGACTCGGTAAGCTGGAGAAGTCAGTCCCCCACACCCCAGGTGGGACGCGCTACAAGTAGAGGCCCAAGCTTGCTCATTGATGCAACTGTGAACAGCATTCCAGTGAAAGCCGTTGTAGACACAGGAGCTGAAGCAACAGTTATCTCAGAAACCTTATATCAGCAGTTTCCCTCAAATAAGCAGATGGCTTTAACACAGACATGCCTCCATAATGCAGAATCAGGGAAAGACATGAGCGCCAAAGGTGGACTAAAAATTCCAAATTGGTACCTGGAGTGCAGAATGGGATGTTTTTGTGGCTCCGATACGTGACTCTGTTCTTCTTGGCCTCGATCTTCTGCAAGCTGCAAACGTAACAATCCACGCTAATGGCAGAGTATTAGTCGAGGAGGAGCTGGTTCTGGCTAGGATCGTTGGCGGTGATGGAACAGACTATCACGTTGCACGAGTGGTCCTGGAGACAGACACAATGTTACCTCCAAAAAGTGAATGTCTTGTCTGGGGAGAAGTTGACAATCCAAAACCTGGTGTCTGTGCTGTTTTGGAACCCTACCCGATCACAGAAACTGTGGCTTCTGGAAGTGTTGTCACAACCATGGAGCAACGGGTGATTGTCAGGCTCTGCAATCTTTCCAGCCACAAGACTACCTTACTGAAAGGAGCCTGCCTTGGTCTCTTAGTTGAAACTTATTCAGATGAGGGCTTATCAAATTACACGCAGCAAGAAGAGGCCTGTAGTCTTCAAGAGCAGAGTGATGACACCGTTCATTCAGAACTGAGAAGACTGACAGCTGCCACTGACTTGCCCGAGCACCTCCAAGCCCTTTATGCTGCTTCGAGCGGGGCATTAAGTGAGGAACAGCAACAACGACTTGTTAAGCTCCTGCATTCATACAGGTTTCTCTTTGCCATTTCAGATGATGACCTTGGATTCTTAACAGCTGTCACACACAAGATAAACACTGGAGCGGCTAGGCCAGTACGCCAGCCTGTAAGACGGACTCCCCTTGGGTTTCAAGGGGAAGAGGAGAGGCACCTGAAAGCTATGCTGGAAGCAGGAGTCGTTAGACCTTCCTCCTCAGATTGGGCATCACCTGTGGTGCTAGTCCGTAAAAAGGATGGTGGTGTCCGCTGGTGTGTCGATTATCGGCGCCTAAACAGCCTGACAATTAAGGATGCTTATCCTCTCCCCAAGATTGAGGAATGTCTTGATGTTCTTGGTGGCGCTTGTGTTTTCTCTACCCTAGACCTCCAATCTGGGTATTGGCAAATTGTAGTAGATGAAATGGACATAGCAAAGACGGCCTTCATTACTCGCTATGGCCTCTATGAATACAATCGTATGCCCTTCGGACTGTGCAATGCTCCAAGCACTTTCCAAAGGGCAATGGAGCTTGTTCTTCGAGGACTTCAGTGGGAAACCCTTCTAATTTACTTGGATGACATCATAATCCTGGGTAAAGAGGTAGACGAGAGCCTTGATCATCTTGAAGTTGTATTCCAACGCCTTGACAGTTACAGGTTGAAGCTGAAGCCATCAAAGTGTCATCTACTCAAAGATGAAGTCCTTTTTCTGGGCCATGTGGTCAGTGGTGAGGGTATACGCCCCAATCCAGCTTTGATTAAGGATGTGGAAGCTTGGAAAACCCCCACAAGTGTGCATGAGCTGAAGGCCTTCCTTGGACTGTGTAACTACTACAGGAAGTTTGTTCAGGCATTCTCTGAGTTGGCCAGCCCTCTAAATGAACTCCTTCGAAAAGAAGTAAAATTCCTATGGACTGAGGAGCACCAAAATGCCTTCACACAGCTCAAGGAAAAGTTAACTTCTGTACCGATACTTGGGTATCCTTCGGCAGAAGGGAAATATATCCTGGACACAGATGCATCAAATCACAGCATCGGAGCAGTGTTATCACAAACAGTGGGGAGAGGAGAGAGTTATCACCTACGCCAGTAACCACCTTACCCCAGCTCAGAGGAGATACTGTGTAACGAGACGAGTGTTGCTGGCTATTGTCTGCTACACCCGCCATTTTCGACACTACCTGCTTGGCAAGAAGTTCCTTCTGCGCACTGATCACAACAGCCTGACGTGGTTGTTCCGTTTCAAACACCCTGAAGGACAGCTTGCACGATGGCTGGAAGAGCTGAGCCAGTATGATTTTGTCATTGAGCACAGGGCTGGAAAACAACATTCAAATGCTAATGCGATGTCAAGACGTGAGGGCGAGATACACAACATGTGTAACTGTTATCAGGCAGGGAAGGATGTTTCAGATTTGCCATGTGGAGGTTGCCAACATTGCCAAAGACTCCATGACCGTTGGGAGAGGTTTGAAGAGGACGTTGATGACGTGGTGCCACTAGCAGTAAGGCGCATTGAGTGTGAAACAGAGGAACACAATGACATTTGCACAGGTGAAGAGAGCAGGCCAGCTTCAGAGTTGCTTGGAGGCCCACGTGTTAATTGGTTAGAAACTATTACCAAACAACAGCTGGCTCAAGAACAAAAAGCTGATCCTGATCTTTCAATCTTGCATGAGTGGAAAGAGAGTGAAACCCTTCCCACAAAAGAGCAGGTAGCATTGAAAAGTCCAGCGGTAAGGAAATACTGGCTGTGTTGGCCGCAAGTCCAATCACATCAAGGTGTTCTCTTCTATCGTTGGGAAAGGCCTGGAGGACTCAGCCCTTCTTTGCTGCTGTTAGTACCAGCTTCAATGCAAACAGAAGTGTTGCAAGCCTGCCATAACCCGCCCCAGTCTGGCCATTTGGGGGAAGGCAAGACGTTGGAGCGACTCCGTCAGAGTTTTCACTGGTATGGCATGGGTGGAGATGTACATTTGTACATACAACGGTGCCAACACTGTAACGCTTGCAAAGTTGCAGGACCTATTAAGAGAGCCAAACTTCAAAATTACCAAGCAGGGGCCCCAATGGATCGGATCCATCTCGATATACTGGGTCCATTTCCTGTGTCTAGTTCTGGAAACAAGTATGTCCTCATAATCATTGATCAATTCACTCGGTGGGTGGAAGCCTTTCCGGATCCAGACCAAGGGGCAGAAACTACATCTAAGACACTAGTTTACGAGTTAATTTCCCGGTTTGGTGCACCACTTGAATTGCACACAGATCAGGGTCGCAACTTTGAAAGTGCGCTATTCAAGAAGGTCTGTAGTCTCTTGCAGATCACAAAAACAAGGACGACCCCTTACCACCCTGCCTCAAATGGGCAAGTTGAGCGGTTCAACCGTACACTCCTGCAGATGATCCGCTGCTATGTGAACCAGGATCAGAAAAACTGGGATGTGCATCTTCCCCTCCTTACATCAGCGTATCGTAGCTCCCAGCATGCAGTTACTGGATTCACACCAAATAGGCTGATGCTCGGAAGGGAAGTCTACCAACCTCAAGATCTGTGGTCTGGCATAGCAGAGCAGAGGTCAGAGAGTTTGGGAGTTCCAGACTTCCTGTACAACTTGGAGAAAGGCTTAAGAGAAGCACATGACACTGCCAGAGAGCACCTTCGAACAGCTCAACAACGTCAAAAGAAGACGTATGATCTCAGGGCTCAAGAGAGGATGTATAGTGTGGGAGATCTGGTATATATTAGGGACAGCACCAAAAAGAAGGGACAGAGTCCAAAACTCCAAGCACCATGGAAAGGGCCCATGGTGATATCTGCCTGTCGTGGCCCTGTACTTTATGAGGTTCAGGGATTACGACACAAGAGAATCATGCATCATGATCGTCTCAAACCTTATGACTGTGAGGTGATTCCAGCATGGGTTAAGCGCCAAAGGAGCCAGATTCTGCAAAAGAGCAATGGTACCCCGGATGATCCTATTGTTCAAGAACCTCAGCTTGAACCTGAACAGCTCGCAACCCAGGACAGTAGTGAAACAGATTCAGCATCTTCTGACCTGGAGCCCAAGGAAAACCTGGACAAGGGAAGAAAACGTCAGCCAACAGCTCGCCGACGAAGAAAAAAAGAAAGAGAATTTGGGTTTATGTCAGACCTAGGACAAGAAGAAACAATCAAGAGGACAAACAAAGGAAGAGAAATTCGTAAGCCTGCCAGATACAATGATTAAGAGAAAAGAGAATGACTGTTCCAGGCTTCAGTTAAGTGCAAGTACTTATGGACTGTTATTTCAGAGCTAACGCCTTTGAAGACTTTTCCAGGCTAAAGGTACTTACTGTTCATAATTACATGTACAATTTTTTAGTTACTGATTTGGTTCCTGTTTTTGGGTTATTGTACTGAAGGGACTCAGTAGTGCTAGAGGGGGGATAGTGTTGTAACCTGGCCCTTTAAGTCCCTTAACTGCCTACTGTGTTCTTGTAGCTTATTGGTTGTTCAGATACGCACTCCTTAGCATAGAGCAGGAAGTGAAGTTAGTTGTTGTTATTAGAGGTTGCTCGCATGCTCATCGCACGTCGGAGAAACTGCCGTCCAGTGCCGGAGCAAGAGCGCCTATCAGCTGCAGCAACCGATATAAGTTTGTGTTCATGAATGTTGGTGAGTGCGCTGTGAACTGTAACTTGCATCTGTGTCCGAAGAAGATCGTCAGTAAAACTTGTGAAAGCATCTCCTTGTCGTGGCTCATTCCACCCGCGTTTCCATGTGCATTAATACATACCAACAACACGACAATATATATATATTCACAAAAAGCAATTCATATGTGCAAAATAAAATAAAATGTATCTATAAAATACATTTCACAAATGCAAAACACAATTCGTAGATATACAACTGTGCACAAAAACCTAAGAATGTTTAAAATTTTCGAGTTTATCCTTGAATGTGAATGTGCAAATCGTCATTCACGCGTGAATCGCCTTGGGTTTGTGTGTGTGTATTTTTTAGGCTTTCCTGGCAGTGCTCTCCTCCTACACGGATCAGTCGTAATCTTTAGCAAATCAGATTTAAGCTTATCAATCGCCCAATCATCATCACGTGAGGGCATGCCTACCTGCATGTAACGTCATCAGCTTTCGACCACAGATCATGGCTAAGCAGAGGTATGTGTAGTTGATCGGTTCATTTCTGTATGTTTACTAAACTTAATGAAGTTAGAGATCAGTTGAAGCAATAGTTTATTAACTCCTGTTTAGTCCACGTGTGAACACAAACATTTCTTTTTAGTATTGATGGATTTTCATGTCCTGTCCACCACACATTCAACTGTTGATGATAATGTATCTAATGACGTGCATATATAGGAGGCATTTATGTTTTGTTTTAAGCTGCATATATTATTGTTTCAGATATCTGATAAAGATGATGTATGAAGTTGCAAACAACCAATACTCTGAAATTAGCATTCCTACTGTAATTCTTTCAAAACAGTTGTTTCAACAAGAGGTTAAAAGTGATATATTGTTACTGTATTCATTTGTATCCTGCTGACTTTATGTACACGCTCAAGGAATAAAGCCCTGCTATGCATGCATTATTAAATGTTCTTGTTTTATGTCAGAATTAAAATATTCAAAGACATAGTTACATTTGATGTATAAGTTTGATTAATTTGATAGTTTTTGAATCCTTTGGGAATTAAATATATATAAAATGACTTGATCATGATTAACGTTCCTGTTACATATGAAGATCATGAACTGACAATCTTAAGAATGAAGCACAACATTCAGTACAGAGAAATAAACGTCTCTTCCATAGTTGTGGGATCCAGTCAGGGACTTCTTTGCTTTTAAAGTAGATATATGTTTACGGCCAAATGATAAATATAAGTGCATTACATCAGGTGAAAAGTTAACAAATGAAATGTGTTCAATCCAGTCATCACTAGACCTCCCTGTTAGGACAGTATATGGCCTCATATTTAAAGCAGTCAAAACCTAGTTGCAGAGGTACAGACAAAGGATGTATGAGATTAAGTGATGGTATTTGAATAGTATTTGAGTTTACTGTGTAATCCTAGTTGCATGATCTTAATTGCCTCTCTATGATAAGTATACCTTTGTCTGATCAGCATAAAATGCCTCGGTTACGACTGTAAACTCGGTTCCATGAAGAGGGAACGAGACGCTGCGTCGATTGATGCTAAGGGAACGCTTTGCGTGATGATGTCTTGAAGCACATGAGAAATCAGTCCAATGGTGTGGCGGAACGTCAGAGGTGGGTGACGTTGTTGAAATAACCTTTTTAATAAGAAAGAGAACACATTCTGAGCTTTTCGGAACATCCGTCGAGGCAGTGGTCGGAAAGTTCAGAGAGGCGAAGGTGCGCTTGGTATAAATCTTACATATCATGCTGGTCCTAGTCCACATCCATACAGCCAGGGGGCCCTGGACAGTCTCGGCCTGAGGACCGAAGGAGCAGGTCATTGAGACGGCGCGAGTCGAGGAGGAAGAAACAAGACGTCAGGGAAGTGGTCCAGTCCAGACGCGAGCGTCCTGGTGTGGGCAGAGGCAGATAACATTGCCTCCTTCCCTTTGCTGAGGGTTTTAACAACTACCCTCTTCATCCTCCTCCCCCCTCCTCACATAACATCAGGCCCTCAAGGGGCTGGACCGATGATCCATTTGCTGACGGTCTGGCTCGAGTCTTTTGTTTGTGACCAATCAAAAGGAAATTATTCTTGCTAGAATATAGTGCAAAACAGCTCCCTGTAGCCTCTCAGTTTTTTAACAGAGTAGTTGGCACTCTTAGCCTCCTCCTGTTAAATGGGAAGTAGAATGTAGTTAGGCCGTTCCCTTCTTAAAAAAAACATTAATAAAAACAGAAGGTTGCTTGGTCAAGGGCGTGGTTAGGCCTCCTCTCACTCCAGAGAGTTATCCTTTGAGGCCTCCGCTCTCTAGAACTTTGAAAGAGTGACTATAGTTTAGCAAGTCGCATATGGGTGTTGTAGGCTTCCTCTCATCAGAGAGTCATCATGCTGAGGCCTCCATCTTTCAGAGCTCCATGCAAACAGCCGCCAGCACCTCCCCTGAAGGCGGTGACTGGCCGCTGAGTGTTTCACCCCGGGCTAAGCTAGCTATGTCACCAGTGGTTTATATAAGCAGTCTGGTTCATGAACCTCCTTTCAGAGCTGTATGCGCTTTTGTGAGTCGTTGTCTCTCTCTGGGCCTCCTGTACAGTAAGCGCCTCAGGTTGAGCGGGTGTAAAATCTTCTAACAACGTTGTGTTAGCAGCTCCCTAGGGCTCTGACTTCAGAGTTGTGTGGTAAGGCCCTGCAGGAGTCTCCATGAAGTTGTCTCCAAAGAAGCGTAGATAGTACTCTGCAGTAATTTCTGCAGAGTGTTCTGTTTCACAGATAGCCGCCAGGTAAGCCTAGATAGTACTCCCCTTGTTTAAGAGGGTCATTATGCAGAGTACTTCACCCCTGGTTGACATTGCAGGCCTTCACATGGTTTTGGCCTCTATATTCCCAGCAAGCAGGACGTGTTAAGGTGACCGGCTTCCAGTTAAAGCCTTCCTCAAACGACCAGGCTGCCCCAGATACAGACTTTAATACTCCTCTTCATTTTCAGGGTCGTCATGGTGAGTACGTCGCTTGCGGCCATATTGCTAAGCTATATGGGTCTTGTAGGCTGCCTCTCATCAGAGAGTCATCATGCTGAGGCATGCATCCCTCAGAGCTCCATGCAAACAGATTCATCTTTGCAGGTAGAGTTAGAGAAGAGGCCTCTCTTTCTCAATAACAGAGAGTTGTTTTTTTAAGCCCTTCTCTCCCTAAACTCTGTGTTGAGTGTATCTGAGCTTAGCTGTTTCCCACATTGTTAGATAAAACACTATACCACATTGGTGTGAGTGTGTCAGGCCTCCTCTTCTTCGAGAGTCACCCTGCTGAGGCCTCCGCTCCCCATAGCCCTGTGGAGCCCCATAGCAAGTGACTTGACTTGACTTGATTAGTGCTACTGACAGCCTGGTGCGTACCAGGAGTTAAATGTGTTTGTGCTTGTCCCAGTCATGATTGGCAAACATCTCCTCAGCATGGTAGCGTGGGTATTTTGTTCCCCAGAGTGTATCAGGACGCAGTGCGAGTTGGGAACGACTCAGTTTACGACAGTAATATATCGTACAAATCGGACATTTCTCCGGGGTGCCTGTACAGTCCTTTCAAACGAATAAGTGGATGACAAACTGCCTAACGTTACTAAATAAACTGTCAACTCAGGACGAGCTACAGGACTGTGCAAGCACTAGGTGTGTTGATGAACTCGATTTACTCCATCAATGTTTTGATCATTGTTCTGAATCCGATCCAGGTCTAGTATTTGAGAAAAATTTATTTTCTCAGCTTTTTGCCCAAAATGTTTATTTTTATTTTTATTTTTTAAACTTACCCACATTCAAGTGTTGACAAAAAAAAAACACACTAAGCTAGAATAAAATAGGATTTTGTTTTGTTTTAAAGCAGAGGGTCAGTTTTTTCTTTTGACATATTGCATGGTCAGATATTCATACAACAAAGTATTCTGGCGGCCATGCCATTTTTGTGAAAATTGTCAAAAACTTTGCATGAGCATGCTCATTCAAAGCATGACCACATTTAAAGGGGCCAAACCCCCCAAGGGTCAAGGGGCAACCAAATTTGCCTTGATCTTTTGGTATATAAGAGATCTATGTACTATTAAAACTTCCTGCAAGTTTCATAGCTTAAGACGTCCTCCCCATTATAAACGAAGCATTTATTTAATCAAGCTCTAAATACAGCTCGTTCTGGATCCATGGTAAGAAGTGACGTCACGGTGCGAAGTGACGTACCAGTCGTTTGCATAAGACCGCCTCCAGCGCAAGTCAACTACGCCAGATTTCGCATCATTGCATGCGTTGTCGTGCAGCGAGTGGGTCTGTTTACAAGATACAACATGTTTGAATACGCTGGCGAACGATCCAGACGTCAGGGAAAGCAGTTGGATGCAGTTTATTTGCAGCATATGCAGCCCGCCAAAGCTTTGTTTGAACGGTGAGTGATCAGATGAGTGTGACAGGGCATGTTACTGAAAGAACGAGCAGAGAGAGAGAGAGCCCTGGCCGCGCGCGCGCCTTCAAACTGTCTTGCTCTCTCTCTCTCTCTCTCTCCCTCCCTCCCTCGCGCATATGAATCAAAATCAATTGAGAATTGACACGATGGTAAAAGATTGGAAGACCGAAGTTTCACGTGGTGGAGCATTGTGTAGTCTACATGTGATACAAAATGATTAACGTTAATAATTTATGCATAAGCAGCACTGACGTTAGCCAATCATAACAGTGGGCGTTAACACTGAAGTCTTAAAGGGGAAACACCCCAAAACAGACTGTTTGAATCAGAGGTGAGAAACAGGGTGGGAAAATGTCATAAATCACTACATTTTAAAAGTTTTTTTTTGTACAAAAAACTATAGTAATACTATAATTGCACCTAAGGGAACATAATAAAACAAAACAAAAAACCATGTCATGACCCCTTTAATATTCATTTATAATCTGGTTTTGTTCACAATATAAATGAATGGTGGATTCCTGCTTTGTAGTTTATCTTTGAATTTGTTAAGCATGAACACACAGTGCTTATCCCTGGTTAAGGTTCTGCAGACCAAGAACCACTGTGAAAGAAGTGCTGCAGTAACATTCTATTTTGGTCCGCTAAATGTACCTGTAATGTTACTAAGGTTCTGAAAACATTCAGTAAACGTGATGGAAGAAACTATAGGACCAAAAAATAACATTCTAGGTTTGTCCCCTAAAGGTCCTGCAAACATTATTGGAATGCAATGTAGAGGCCAAGAGAGAATGTCCTAATGGTCCCCAAATATTCTCAGAACGTCCTGAATGTTCCCTGAAGGTCTGCCAAATAACAATCCTCAACCCTTAAAAGAACCCCACATCGTGACCATCTCGGAACTTTCTGGGAACATTACCAGGCGACGTCCTTGACACCACCTGGGACGTTCTGAGAACATTCTGGGAACATCAAATTTACATACAGAAATAAAGCACAGTAACACAAGCACAATTAAGGAACGATTTAATAATTGAATCACACTACAAGATGTATACAAACACATGTGACTGAAGTCATGCACATTTCATTGGTTAAACATGCTGTAACGAGTTATTTGAGAACTATCATTGACTATTCATAAATTAACTCCTGACATCAGCGGTCTGGTATGCATCTCTCACACATGCTATCAGTAGATGTTGTGTAACGTTCAATCTGAACTTTCTTCAGTTTGGTGCAGCAGCAGTTTGGTGTGATGATGTTCTCAGCGTCACTCCTCATGAATACATACAGCAAACAGTCCACAAGCGGGTTTAACAGATAAAGAATGACAGCAAACTCATCCAGCCTAAATGAATATTTAACTAATTTTAAATGCAGAAAAAGACAAATTTGCAAGGGAAGGATTAAAAAGATGTAACTGATCACGGCAAAGAATGGAGGAGCCAGAAATAATACACAAAACACAGGAAGGGCATGATAAATATCATAAGTTGTATTAAAAAGCAAACTGGAATAACAATAAGAGGTATAAGCCAACCAGTCAGTGAAGTACAAACAAGACATTTGACTGGGCGATGAGACCATGTGCCAAACGGGATGAGCAATCAGAACGTATCTCTCTACGGCTATGCTTGTCATGAAATACAAACCTGTGAAACCAGCCCACAATATTATGCTCACTTAGGTGATCAACCAATAGAAGTTGAAGCTTAGTAGTGATAAAAACATGCAAACAATCTGTATGAGATCTGAAAAGAGTAGATTTATGACAACAACTGAAGTCTGAAGTCTGAACTGAAGTCTCGGTTACGTATGTAACCCTCGTTCCCCGAGTAGGGAACGGAGACGTTCCGTCGGATGACGACGATTGGGGTTTCGCTTAGAAGCCTATCATCTTCGAGTATTACAAAACGAGCCAATGGCAAGAAAATGCCATGGGTCTGCGGAATTTGCATAGCGTAACTCCGCCCCATGCTGTGGGTATATAAGGAAGTACGCTGGCATAACGCAGTCATGTTTTCCTGCTGAGGAGCCGAGACTGAACTCGGGCATTTGCAGCGGAACAGCGGAAGTGGCCATAAGACGGAACGTCTCCGTTCCCTACTCGGGGAACAAGGGTTACATACGTAACCGAGACGTTCCCCATCGTTGTCACTCCGAGTTCCGTCGGATGACGACGATTGGGGTTGCCAGTCTAATCCCGCCACCTTCACAGCTGTCTTCCAGTGCCCTGGGTAAATCTGAGATCCCTGCCGTGAAAACTTAGCACGGACGAAGGACTCCTATTTAGCACAGGAATACCAAGGTACACTGGGAAGCATATCTCAGTAGAAATATGCAAACACACTGCCTGCCCGAAGGGAGGACTTACAGAATACACATATGACCCGGAGGGATGCACATGGAAGAACACTGGAGTGTCCAGCCCGCAGGGTGGAATCTTTCAACTCCAGGGGTGGCAAGGTGGCTTGCCGAGGGAAAGACACATGCTCAGAGAGTCTTACAGTGGAAATACACATGTGGGGGTCGCCAGGGGGCAACCATGCACATGGGGCACCTGGCCAACACGAAAGCTGCCAGCGGCATAACTCTGGTGTTGACGTCAACAGCGCTGGAGGAACTCAGGGTTTCTCGGGGAAACTCACCTGAGGAGAATATCGCACTGATCCAGTCCGTGGAGTGGAATGGCGAGCAAGCGAAGACACCTGAGCTGATCCTAGCACTGGCTAGTTGAAGCGAGTACATGGGAGGATACTGGCTCCACTCTGAGATTATAGAATCTTGTGAATGTGTCGGGTGTCACCCAGCCTGCAGCTCTGTAGATGTCAGCTAGCGAGGCGCCATGCGCTAGAGCCCAAGAGGAAGCAACACTCCGTGTAGAGTGAGCCTTCACACCAAGGGGGCACGGTCGACCTTGCTGCTGGTAAGCCAAAGCAATGGTGTCCACTATCCAGTGAGACAGCCTTTGCTTTGAGAGAGCCTTTCCCTTCAGCTTCCCACCATAACAGACAAAGAGCTGGTCTGAGGTCCTGAAACACTGCGTCCTGTCTACGTAAGCGCGGAGGGCACGTACTGGACAGAGCAGTGCCAAGGCTGGGTCTGCCTCCTCCAGGGGCAGCGCTTGCAGGTTCACTACCTGATCTCGAAAAGGAGTGGTAGGAACCTTGGGCACGTATCCAGGCCGGGGTCTCAGGATCACGTGAGAGTCAGCCGGCCCGAACTCCAGGCACGCTTCGTCTACTGAAAATGCCTGCAGGTCCCCTACCCTCTTCACAGAGGCCAGTGCAATCAGGAGCACTGTCTTCATTGACAGGAACTTAACCCTCTGGGGTCTGAAATCACGCCGGCGTGATTTGCTCGCTTTTTTTCTTATCAGTGCAAAAGAGACTCAAAATACTCTGTTGATTTTGATCTTACATTTAAGTGTTATACATCATTCAAAACTGTTAAATGTCTTCTTTTATTTGTGTACACACATAATAAAAACAAAATGAGTTTTTCGTAAAACAAATAAAATAAACATGATGCGCGTTCTGTCGTCTCTCTCAATGTGAAGCTCATTCTGAAACGCGACAGAACATGATCTGTAATTTAGCTAATGTTTGTCACACAAACTTGAAACGTATGTCTTTACAACGCTTGGAGTCTCTATTTTTAAATGATGTAAATTATATCAAAAACAAATATTCTATGTTTAAGTAATCCGTATGAAAGCAGCGACATATACAGTTTCTCAAACGGGCCTCATTAGCGATAATGTGACCACGCCCACGCGAAACAGCTGTTCGCATACTAATGAGCCACGTGGAGGAACGCGATCAGCTCCCTCATCACAAAGAATCAGATTCAGCGTCTTCAGTCCTACTCTGCTTTTCTTGAGTGGGGAATGCTGTGTTTGTGCTGTGCTGTGCCCTTGGATTTACCTCAGAAGAGTTAGAAGAACACGATTTGATTATGAGATTTTTAAGGTAAGACATGTTATTGTTATAGTAGCATGTTAGCAGAAGCAGCATGTTATTGTTGCATAAACTTTACATTGTAGCTACTAGTTAAACTGGTGCCAGACTAAAATGTACGTTATAAAATGTGATTGGAGTTAAAAACATGAGGTCTAATGCTAAATGTAGCTATATACATGTAGCCTATGACACAATGACATCGCATTCAGTAAATGTTTGCACGTGCTGAATTAGAGTCACGCGCTGTGGGTTTGAAAAGCAGAACAAATAAAACATTATAGGCTTCATGTTTTTACTCCAACATTTCATAACGTCGTAACGAATGGAAACGAAGTAACATGATAATCCATATAGTTTTCTCTAGTGTAGTGTCACTGAACTTTTTAACGATTTATAGGCTGCCTTCTATAGGCTATTGTTATTATTTCATGCAGCCCTACATATGCCTACAAGGCACAACACACTTGGGAGTTCATATATAGTGTATGTATGTATTTAGTAAATTTCATATTTGTAACCAGAAAAATCTAAAATAGTTTCTCCTGATATCAGCATGTTCACAGGTGTTTTTTTCCTAAATGTTTTCTTTTACAGGGACCAGAAGACTCTGATGAGTCCTGCTGACATTCACATGAGTCTCTCTAGATGAACATGGTAAAAAATCAAACACTTTGGAGATGACAGGTATGTAGCCCACTATGTTTTAGGAATGGCAGAAAGCTGTGGGACTGTCCAAGTCTCTGTCTTTAGATCAGTGTTTACTAATGTGCTTTTTTGTCATTTGTTGTGTATCTTTGGATAGCGTTGTGTTGTAAATAAATCCAAACCATCTAAAAGCCATTATTTTTTAAGTCTCTCCTCACTCTTTGTGCAAGGTTCCTGATAATGACAGCTGATAGCACCTTATAGGGCCATTAGGGGAGGGTCTTTGTCTTTCTCAGGTGTGAAACACTAAATATTCATGGGTTGATGGTTCATGGTTCACGCCTCCTCGCATAAAGCTTTCTAACACAAAACACGTCTTACAAATTTTAAATCAATATATTGTCTTATCTAAATGAGTAGCCAGGATGATTTTCACATAGTTTTGAAGCAAATATTCTAGGCCACGTGATACAATTTTCAAAAGTCTTGTGAATAAATAATTAGTATGGGTTTTATTACCTTATTTCAGGGACAATGTTTTTTAGTTTTTTCACAAACCACGCATAAACGTCATTATCTCAAAACTAAAAATGTTTACATACATGCTGCTGACATATTACTGTAGCAGACTTTGTGCTGAATACAGTGTAATCAGACTTTAGCCATGAAAATGTCACAAGTATCAGAAATAAGCACAAATGTCAGAGCATGTCAGAACACTTCCAAGACCCAGAAAACACCTCAGACCCCAGAGGGTTAAGCTCCACTGATTGCAGAGGCTCAAAGGGAGCACTCTTCAGGGCAGTTAAGACCACTGAGAGGTCCCAAGAGGGTACGAGAGGAGAGCGAGGAGGATTCAGTCTCCTTGCGCCCCTCAGAAACCTGATGACCAGGTCGTGCTTCCCGATGGACTTACCATCAATAAGGACATGATGGGCGGCAATGGCGGCCACATAGACTTTTAGAGTGGAGGGAGACAGCCTTCTCTCCAACCCATTTTGAAGGAACGAAAGCACAAAACTGATAGGGCAAGTACTGGGGTCTTCTCGGTGAGAAGAGCACCAGGAGACGAAGAGGTTCCACTTCAACTTGTAGAGGTGTCTCGTGGACGACGCTCTCAAGGAAGTGATGGTAGCCACCACCGCTGGTGGTAGGGTACTCAAACCTGCCTCGTCCCGTCGAGAAGCCACACATGTAGGTTCCATAGATCGGGACGAGGGTGCCAAAGGGTGTCCCGTCTCTGAGAAAGGAGGTCCTCTCTCAGAGGAATAGGCCAGGGAGGGGCTGAAGCGAGGAGCATGAGGTCTAAAAACCAAGTCCGGGTGGGCCAATGGGGCGCAACCAGAAGGACCTGCTCGTCGTCCTCCCTGATCTTGCACAGGGTCTGTGCGAGAAGGCTCACTGGGGGAAACCCATACTTGCGGAGGCCCCGCGGCCAGCTGTGCGCCAGTGCATCCGTGCCGAGCGTGCCCTCGGACAGGGAGTAAAACAGAGGGCAATGGGAAGAGTCGTGGGAGGCAAACAGATCTACCTGTGCGTCGCCGAACTGTTCCCAAATCAGCTGGACCGTCAGGGGATGGAGTCGCCATTCTCCAGAGAGAGGCTGAATCCGTGAGAGCTCGTCGGCTGCACGGTTCAGGTCTCCGGGAATGTGGATAGCACGAAGCGACCTCAAATGCTTCTGACTCCATAGGAGGAGGTGGCGAGCGTGTTGTGACATACGGCGAGAGCGTAGACCACCTTGATGGTTGATGTACGCTACGGTCGCGGTATTGTCCATACAGACCAGTACATGTTGGTCTTTGAGCATGGCTCGAAAGTGACGCAGAGCCAAATGTACTGCCAACAACTTGAGGCAATTGACATGCCATAGGCGCTGGGGTCCTTTCCAGGAGCCCGCGGCACCATGTCCATTGCACATGGCCCCCCAACCCGTGGCTGAGGCATCCGTTGATACAACAACATGCCTGGAAACTTGGACTAGGTGCACTCCGGCCCGTAGAAAGTTGAGGTCTGACCACGGGGAGAGGGTTTGACGACAGGTCGGGGTAACTGGTACCCGGAGCCTGCCTGAGTGCCATGCCCACCTCGAGACTTGGTCGCGGAGCCAGTGCTGAAGCGGTCTCATATGAAGCAAACCCAGCGGAGTGGTGGCCGCTGCGGATGCCATATGCCCCAGGAGCCTCTGAAATAACTTCAGTGGAACCGCATTCTTGCTCTGGACTTGGCGCAGGCAAGTCAGCAGTGACTGCGCGCTCGCTCGTAAGCTGCGCGGACATGGCGACCGAGTCTATTTCCATACCGAGAAAAGAGATCCTCTGCACGTGGCAGGATTGGCCGTAACCCACCGGATTTCTTGGGTACAATGAAGTAAGGGCTGTAGAAGCCGGACCTCATTTCGGCTGGAGGGACAATCTCGATCGCACCTTTCGCCAGTAAGGTAGCGACTTCCGCTCGCATGACAGGGGCATTGCCACCGACCATAGTAAAGCGGACTCCCCGGGGAGGAGATCGCGCGAACTGAATCGCGTAGCCGAGCCTGATGGTCCTGGCGACCCAGCGAGACAGCTGGGGGAGCCGAAGCCACGCGCCCAGAAACTGCACCACCCCCATGGGGACCACAGACGTACCCTCGGTGGGGCAGCGAGGCGGGATGACTGACCCGGACTGGGGAGGCATAGCGTCCCTGTGTGGGGGTGCAGTCATCGACCGCGTCCTGACAGAGGAGACCAGGGAAGGACGTGCGTTCCACTGGGGTCTGCTCTGACAAGGGTCTGGCGACAGAGGGGGACGAGAGTGGTGAGGCTCGTGAGCGGCACACACTGTCGTACGCGCCCTCTGGGAACTCAGAGATGGGTATGTCAGTTCTGTCTTTAACCACATTAGGGTGCCGCTAACCGGCTGGCCAGCGGCGGGGAACAAAAGATTCTCCCCTGGCCCTCCACCAGGGGAAGGAGTGGCCCTGCTACCACCTCCTCGACAAAACTGTAGCCCATCTCTGAGCTGTCCGCGTCAGGTACGCCGCTTGGCCTGGCGTTTAGCGGGCTGCGGAGCCTGAGCGGACTGGGGTGCCTGTCTGCGCCGTCCTCCACGGCGCGGCCCGGGTGGAGGCTGCTGCGGGGGCCGAGCGGGAGGGGCGGGAGACGCAGAGGGGCACCCTCGGCGGCGAGCAGGCTGAGCTGACTGAACCGACGGCTGGGTGGAGGCAGCAGCGGGCCGCCGGGGCAGTATGTGCTTGATAGCCTCAGTCTGCTTCTGCGCAGCCGAGAACTTTTGGGCGAAGTCCTTGACTGCACCGCCGAATAGGCCATCCTGGGATATGGGCGAGTTGAGGAGACGAGCCCGCTTAGCCTCGCGCATATCAGCCAGGTTTAGCCACAGGTGTCGTTCCTGGACCACAGCTGTGGACATCACCTGGCCAAGGGAGCGTGCGGTCACTTTCGTCGCTCGGAGAGCGAGGTCAGTGGCGGCACGCAGCTCATCGAAGAGCCCCTGGTCAGCCCTGCCCTCGTGCATGTCCCTGAGCATCCTAGCCTGATATACTTGCAGGATGGCCATGGCATGCAGGGAGGCGGCGGCCTGGCCCGCAGCTCTATAGGACTTCGCCACCAGAGTGGACGAAAACCTACAGGCTTTGGAGGGGTGCTTTGGGTCACCACGCCAAGTTGAAGCGCTCTGAGGGCAAAGCTGCATCGCTACAGAGCGCTCGACTGGGGGAACCCCAGTGTACCCATGGACCGCGGCCTCATCGAGGGCAGAGAAGGCGGAGGAGGCCGCCGAACGATCACGGGAAGACAACAGGGCCTTCCAGGATCTCGTGACCTCCTCATGCACCTCTGGGAAGAAAGGAACCGGGGGGATGCGCTGACGAGAGTCAGCGCGTGCAGCCCCGAGGAACCAATCATCGAGCCGCGAGCGCTCAGGACAGGGTGAAGGTTTCCACACAAGACCGATGCTCGCGGCCGCCCAGGCAAGCATAGCTGTCAGCTCTGGGTCAGTCTCGAAAATGCTGGAACGCCAAAGGGCGGGAGCACAACCGAGTCGTCATCCCCAGAGGATCCCAGCTCACCTTGTGATGCGGCGATCGACATCGCATCATCCTCTGGAGTTCCGAATGATGCATGAGGAGCGTCACTTTTTGAAAACGGCCCCGCAGCACCACTCGAGGAGCTCGCGGGTTGCTGAGGAACAGAGGGGGGTGTGGCCCGAGGAAGCATCGTCGGGGCAGTATTCCACACCGTCACCCTCAGATCAGCCTGGCCACCAGCCAAAGTGTCCCCTCTCGTGGAGGGGACAGATTGGGGTGTGGCAGAGGGGACTCAACCTCTACTGAGGTCACGGAGTCTCGATCTCAACTCAGCGATGGTCATGTTCCCACAGTGAGAACATGACTCATCCATGAAAGCTGCCTTAGCGTGCTGTAAGCCCAAACATGCCCATCAGAAGATGGAACAGAACGACTGCACCCAGAAATACACGGGCGAGACATCTTTAAAAAGACGTGCCACGTGCAAGCTCTTTTATGAGAGGATGCCCAGCAGCCTGTGCTGAACCAGCCAGGGAGAGACACACACGCTGAATGCAGACCACTGCTCAGATCAGCAGGCAGGAATGTGAAACTCGCTGGAAATCGCCTTTACACCAACACAGACTGGAGAGCTGCTCGTCTCGAAGAATACTCGATGACACTCAGAGAATTCAGGCTGCAGGAGTGAAGAGGATCTCTTGGCTCCGAAGCAAAAACATGACTGCGTTATGCCAGCGTACTTCCTTATATACCCACAGTGTGGGGCGGAGTTACGCTATGCAAATTCCGCAGACCCATGGCATTTTCTTGCCATTGGCTCGTTTTGTAATACTCGAAGATGATAGGCTTCTAAGTGAAACCCCAATCGTCGTCATCGACGGAACTCGGAGTGACAACGATGGGGAACTAACAGCTAGCCAGACAGATCATGGTTTATGGTCAACAGATTCAATGCTAGCAATGATTGAAATATAGAGGAAGTCTCCAGTTATGACGGTTATATAGTCATCTGTGTTGATTTGAAGCATCAGACTTTGGCTCAGCTTTGGTGCTGTAAAGATGGCTGTATGGAATGGAGATACGGGAGCTTCTATCACCAGTGAAACCTGGAAATGCAGAATCAGTGGAAAATACTAATGAAAATGTGTGTTGCTCCTCACACACTTGCAGTCTCAGCTGAACGAAATAGATGCCAGATAGAGGATTCATTACTTTTGATATAAAAGACAAATCAGTTGAGTCACATTATTATCAAATCAATAATTGCAGATTTTATTATAAAATAATTCCTCATATTTTATTCATAATGCACCTTGTTTGTGTCTTATTATAGTTGAATAAGTCCATCTTATTCGCTATGGTTCTATTTCACTTTTTTTTTTTAAGTGAAAACAATAAGACGTAGGTCTGAGTGGGTTTGAAAAAAATAAAAAATAAACCCAGATGTACAGAAACACAATCTTACCTTCAGTCATCTGGGTCTTGGTCATACTGCTTGTACTGCAGGATCAAGCCCTGTTTTTATAATACGACTGACCTGTAAACACGTCACGTGAAATGAAGGAAAGTTTCCCGCATATGAAACAAAATTACTACTTCACAATAAACAGCTTTTATTTGGTTCAAAACAAATGTGGTCTGATCCATTTTATCCATTTAAAACCATTAATCTGATGCCACAGTCGTCACACTCCTTTAATTATTAATACACTGAAAGACATGAAATGAAGAACAGAACAAATAGCTCTATCTGACCTTTTAGAAGAATAATTTGTGCTTCCTTTTGTGCAATAAAGATATTAATAATTTTCTGTATCAGTATTCCAGGAATCAAGGTTCTTTTTTCAATCAGTTAAAGTGAGTTTATCAGTAGATTAATGTTAGACTTTAGGAGACAAACAAAAAGCCTGTTGAATTGCACTACTTGAAAAAAATATGCATTGCATTAACCATGCTTGCATTTTAATGCATTGTATTTTTAGGACTTGCATATTTTTAGGACTGGCTCAAATTTGACATGGTTGAATATTTAAGCTGTGAATATTTCAATTCAAAACATTTCAAACACATTTTCATTATTAAAAATTCAATAATCCATTTTCACCTTTCATATTTCACTTCCAAAATATTCAAACTGTTTAAAAATACATACAACCTATAATATTCAACAGGCAATTTTCGGTCCATTTTATTTCGCTTTACAAATTTGCTTCCACAAATTCAGTGGTTCAAATTCGACAGTGAATTCAACATTGACGTCCAGGAACTGCAGGAAAAGCAGTAGATCACCGAGCATAATCTCCATCTGCTGTTAGTCGACCTCACCAGCAGGGGGTGCAAGCCCGTGTTGTTGAAGAAGACCGAGCAACAGTTAGAGCAAGCCATTCATTCATAAACACATTTATAGAAATGTAAGTGTAACTTTATATCGCAGCGATGTGCTTCAGTACAAGGGTTTCCCTCAATACTTCAGGATTTCTGTAATAAGTGCTTATCGTAGCAGCGTTTCCCTGTGATATACTCAGTGGCAACGTTAGTGGGTGGGACAGGTGTGTGTTGTTAATGTTAAATCATAAATCAGATGTAGGCTATGCACAATTGTACACATTTTATTAATAACATTACGATGTCCAGCAATCGATTTAAATAGTAACGTTACAGTTTCATCTGTCGTGTTGAATGAGATCTAATATGTTGTCAGTTTTTTTCCCCTCATCAAAACCGATTATATTTATCAGTGGTTGTAGGCTATATCAAGCAGGTACACGTTTGTGTGCTGTTTGTTTTTTTATTTCACCGGAACGAATGGAGAAGAGACTTCTCCGCAACCGATTGAAGCGCGCGTCCGAGTTAAGGCTGTGCTCGAGCCACAAGAGATCCTTAAGAGGAGCCTCGCCTAGCCTCTGAAGGAAATGACTTGGAAGGACGAGTCCTGCCAAGTATCCTTGACATTGAGAAACACCTCCTGTATCTGATCGCAATGGCAACGAGCACTTGATTTCATAACATTTCAGCATTAGATCGCCTCTTACAAACGAACGAAATGAATGCTCTGCTATGGAGATGTTTTATTTAGGCTATTTGTATGTACATCTGTGCTGCGAGAAGTGGGGACAATATCGACAAATTATGCCTATGGATATAAAGTTGGCTTGACATTGGACATTCGCGCGTAGGGACTGTCTCTAAAGTTACATACGACATTATACACGTTTCTAACTTCAATAGCAAACTTTAATTTATTTGAATTCATATAAAAAATATATGCATCATGTGTGCATCATGCCTGACACCTACCACTTTTCTGTAAGTCATTCTCTCCCAATGCTATTGAAGTTAGAAACGTGTGTACCAATGAATATATAACTTTAGAGACGGTACCTACATTTGCGAATGTCCAATGTCAAGCAAACTGTATGCCAGTATATAACTGGGAAACGCTTAGTGTGAAACTTTGCGCGTTAAGTTCATATTCTGAGTCCATCTGCTTGCCTATAGCCATAGGTGCGAGTTTGGTCTTTTAGATCACTGTATTAGTTAAGCTACGTTACGCGTTTTATATGTCCAGCAATCCTGAAGTATTGAGGGAAACCCTACTGCAGCACATCGCCGCAAAATAAAGTTAAGGCAAAACAACCTAGAGAAATATGTCTACCTCAAATGTAACGTTAGGCCTAACATTTGATCTACATCAGCATCGGGGGAATAACATTAAAATCTCGTTCACGGTAGAGAAATCTGCATGTAGGCTGCAGGGACCGTGAAGACACTGAATTAAACACAAAACAGCCCTCATAATAATACCATGCTCTTACATTTCTATAAATGTGTTTATGAATGAATGGCTTGCTCTAACTGTTGCTCGGTCTTCTTCAACAACACGGGCTTGCACCCCCTGCTGGTGAGGTCGACTAACAGCAGATGGAGATTATGCTCGGTAATCTACTGCTTTTCCTGCAGTTCCTGGACGTCAATGTTGAATTCACTGTCGAATTTGAACCACTGAATTTGTGGAAGCGAATTTGTAAAGCGAAATAAAATGGACCGAAAATTGCCTGTTGAATATTATAGGTTGTATTTTAAACAGTTTGAATATTTTGGAAGTGAAATAGGAAAGGTGAATATGGATTATTGAATTTTGAATAATGAAAATGTGTTTGAAATGTTTTGAATTGAAATATTCACAGCTTAAATATTCAACCATGTCAAATTTGAGCCAATAAAAAATGCAAGTCCTAAAAAATACAATGCATTAAAATGCAAGCATGGTTAATGCAATGCATATTTTTTTCAAGTAGTGCAATTCAACAGGCTTTTTATTTAAAAAACATTTGGCATTATTTTACTTCCATACAATTTTCCCTGTGGTTTATGTAAACCTTTTGGCTATCTTGCTGCTTTCATACACAGAACACTCTAAGGACAATATTGCTATAACAATAAGGTTTTAATAATCTGTCTAAGTCCCTTACCATTACTGTAACTAACTGTTAGGCCTCCTAACGATACAAAATAACAATGGAAGGAATCATTTCAGGAATGATTTTTGTTCAATTGATGAACGATAAAAACAGCCAATCAGAATCCAACTGAATTTAAAGAGCTCGAGCATATAAAGCACTAGATGACAAAACTGTTGCCCAATAGCTCAACTGTCACCGTAGGCAAAAACCGCTGTGCCGTCCTCGGCCACTTTACATGATCTGACAGATTTATGATGATATGATTGATAAATTTGCATTAAAATAAAAGCATACACGGGCATGTTTTTTTTATTCATTCTGCAACATAAAAAAAGAAAAAAGGCCGCAAATGCAAATTCTGTATTATTTATAGGCTATTAAACTGTATAATAAGTCTACGTACAGGCCCGGGGTGGCCAGCAGAAGATTCGGGAGAATTGTCAGCAGTACCACTTCGATATAACGGCAGTTTCACATGGGACAAGGAAAGCCTCTAGTTTATTTTCAATGAGAGACAACCTGAAACCGACAAATCGCGATGGTATTCTAGTGCTGGCAAAACAACTGTGTGCAAGCGGTTCTCGTATACCCGAAATCCCATTGCTTGCGTTGCTTTCTCTCACACACACCCTTCAGAAGCGCATGTTGGGATTCAAAAATCATTAGTCATCACCAGCATTATCTTTCGTATTCATGTCCGTATAGTTGTATTCGTTTGATGACATTTTTGGATGTGATTCAGGGATGTGCATCAGGTAATCTATTGCTGCTCTAATAATGGAGATGGGGCACCGCGGAAGTTGCATGAGTTAGAATGATGTAAAGTTAATTTAGATTTAGAATGGGGTGATAACTTGTTGATATAAGTGCATTAATTTAAATTATTCAATAAATAAATTCTCTTTTCTTCCTTCCTTCCTATCTTCCAGAGAGGGGACAGGGCTCTAGGCCAGGGAAGTCACTGCTGTTCCTACAGGTCCACTGGGAAAGCGTTCCCTGTACATGAAAGGAAGGGACGCTGTGGTGGCCACATCCTGCCACAGGAAGGTAACAAGTGGAGAATACACATATGGACTGGGGATGTCATCGAACGGTGGAAGGAATACTTTGAGGATCTCCTCAATCCCACCGACACGTCTTCCATTGAGGAAGCAGAGGCTAAGGGCACGGAGGTGGACTCGTCCATCACCCAAGCTGAAGTCACAGAGGTAGTCAAGAAACTCCTCGGTGACAAGGCACCGAGGGTGGATGAGATCCGCCCTGAGTACCTCAAGTCTCTGGATGTTGTGGGGATGTCTTGGCTGACACACCTCTGCAACATCGCGTGGTGGTCGGGGACAGTACCTTTGGGCTGGCAGACCGGGGTGGTTGTCCCTCTTTTTAAGAAGGGGGACTAGAGGGTGTGCTCCAATGAGAGATCACACTTCTCAGCCTCCCCGGAAAAGTCAATGCAAGGTTACTGGAGAGGAGAATTCGGGTGATTGTAGAACCTCTGATTCAGGAGGAACAGTGCGTTTTTTGTCCCAGTCATGGAATTCTGGACTAGCTCTATACCCTCTCCAGCACCATGGGTTCATGGTAGTTTGCCCAACCAATCCACATGTGCTTTGTGGATTTGGAGTGGGCATTCGACTGTGTCCCTCATGGAGTCCTGTGGAGGGTGCTTTTTGTTAAGGGCTGTCCGGTCCCTGTACGACCGGAGCAGGAGCTTGGTTCGCATTGCTGGCAGTAAGTCAGATTTGTTTCCGGTGCATGTTGGACTCCGGCAGGGCTGCCCTTTGTCACAGGTTCTGTTCATAATTTTATAATTATAAAGGACATTTATAATTCATAAAGGACAGAATTTCTAGGCACAGCCAGAGGGTGTCCAGTTTGGGGACCACACGATTTCGTCTCCACTTTTTCAGATGATTTGGTCGTGGACTGCACTGGGACGGTTTGCAGCCGAGTGTGAAGTGGCTGAGATGAGAATCTGCACCTCCAAATCCGAGGACATGGTTCTCAGTTGGAAAAGGGTGGCTTGTCCACTTCAGGTAGGTGGAGAGTTCCAAGTATCTTGGGGTCTTGTTCACGAGTGAGGGAAGGATGGAACAGGAGATTGACAGACGGATCGGTGCAGCTTCTGCAGTAATGCGGTCAATGTACCGGTCTGTCGTGGTGAAGAAGGAGCTGAGCTGCAAGGCAAAGCTCTCGATTTACCAGTCAATCTATGGTCATGAGCTGTGGGAACCGAAAGGACAAGACCCTGGATACAAGCGGCCGAAATGAGCTTTCTCTGCAGGGTGGCTGGGCGATCCCTTAGAGATAGGGTGAGGAGCTCGGTCACTCAGGAGGAGATCAGAGTAGAGCCGCTGCTCCTCCACATTGAGAGGGGCCAGCTGAGGTGGCTCGGGCATCTGTTCCGGATGCCTCCTGGACGCCTTCCCGGGAAGGTGTTCCGGGCGCTTCCCGCCGGGAAGAGAGGCCCCAGGGAAGACCTAGGACACGCTGAAGGGATAATGTCTCTCGGCTGGCCTGGGAGCGCCCCGGAAGAGCTGGAGGAAGTGTCTGGGGAGAGGGAAGTCTGGGCATCTCTGCTTAGACTGCTGCCCCCGTGACCCGGCCCCGGATAAGCGGAAGAAGATGATGATGATGATGAGTTACGTGGCATAAAACCGAATGACTCGAACCAGAGAGATGAACTCATCAATTCTGTATCCGGTACCGACTGCGTAGCTTCAGCCTATGTGGGGCTGTCACGTAATTAACGAATGACTCGAACCCGAAGTCGATAGACTCGAAACGTGAACTATTCATTTCTGAATACGGTACTACAGACTGCATAGCTCAGTTTATGGGGATATGTCACGGGATAAACAAAAGACTCAGATCGGGAGGTGAAGTAAACTAACAGACTGCATAGCCTGAAGACCCAGATAAATTAATTAATCGTTTCTGTTTCTCATAATTTCGCCTCTTACTTGCATTGATTTTTTTTTCTTTTTCTAAATGTGATCAACATTAAATGTGTTTGGGAAATTTGGCTCATGTAACATTACACAATACATTCTGCTAAAGTTTAACTCTCTGCATGAAATATACACTCAGCGCCTCATCACGCACAGCAGTTTCTTGGGAATAAATGGAGAAGGAGGAAGTGAAAGGAAAGGGGCTCTATCGGGAGACACTAAACAACAACGCCACGTTAATTAGAGAAACCGGGAACCGGCTAACATTTAAAGACTTTAAAATAAACAAACACAAAACAAAAGTAAAGCGCCAGCCCCTCACGGACGACTGCCGCACACACATGAACAAACCAGGCCTGGTCCTTTCTCATCCTTCACTGTCGTTGCTCCCCCTTTTATGCTTTCTGAAACTCCTCCGAGAGATTCTCTCCGCTCTCACGGCTCTCGTCCTGATTGCCACACTTATATTGAACCTCTCTAATGTTGTTTAATCTGTCTAGAAACATCTCAATTTGTGCTCAAATACTCCAACCAGGAGTAGCAAAGACACAATGAGCACACACACAAACACTACTGCTGAAAAATCCAGCATAAACCAGCCTAAACTGGTTTGCTGGGGCCTCATTTATAACCGTTGCGTACACACAAAACAGGCCTTGAAAGAGGCGTACGCCACTTCCGACGAATAAGTGTTGATTTATAAAAACAAACTTGACGGGAAAGTTTGCGCACCTGCACACAAAATCTGATGCGTACGATCATTTTGGAGACAGAGCAGTTTGGCGACTCAGATGGTGAGCTGAGGGACTGACAACATAAATATAGTGCATGTTCACAATTACAGTTTAACTAAATAAAATAATAATTTAAATTATGTTTTACATCTGATATACACATTTAAATTAAATATGCCATTCTCATTCTCTCTTACCGAGAAGTAAAAAAAAAATTATATTCTAATAAATAGAAATATTTGTAGTGGATACAAAGCTTTTGAACACTTTTCCAGTGGCATGCTGTTTTAATGTTTTAACTACAGCGATGATTGCTTAATAATTTTTAATTCGTTACATTTATATAGCGCTTTTTCTGGGACCTCAAATCGCTTTACATGGAAGGGGGGCACAATCTTCCGCTGCCTGGGATTTATAAAGGGAATTTTGTGTGGCGTACGCACATATAATCCATATTTGTGTGGCGTACGCACTTTTATAAGTCCGAATATTTTTGTCTTTCGGGCGCACGCACACTTTTAGTAAGGATCCTACACACAGTTTTATAAATGAGACCACTGGTCTTGTTGGTATGTTGGCTGATTTTAGAGTGGGTTTTGACAGTTAGCAGCTTTTCAACCTCTTTCGCTTTAGCTTTTTACCCACAAATAAACAGAAAACAGTGTGTGTGTGTGTGTGTGTGTGTGTGTGTGGTTCTTTTCTTGTAGCTGGAGGTCAGTATTGTCACATTCTTGTGTTGTATCTACATAGGCACCCACAATTGCTCCAGGTTCACTCTCTGGGAATATATAAACAGTGTAAAACAGTTCAATAATGACAGATGAACTTGGAGATAAAATTCTGCTGGTCGACAAGACATGTCTAAATTTGGTCATACTACTCATCGTATGGATATACAAATGGACACACATGCACACACACACATGGGGTGTATGAACTACTTTTATGGTGCTTTGTCATCTTTATTGGAGCTTAACAGCTAGTCATCATCCCCTTTCATTTCATTTCACTGAATTTTCATTTTCTCAGGAGTCTTAACCCTAAAACCCCATTGGGGACAAATGTGGGCAAAATATACTTTAAAAATACTTCCCTTGATCTGAGCGGTACAAGACTTGGTGACTTGGTACAAGACTTGGTGAAGTTTGTCACCTGAACACACACACAAAAAAAGACTTGATTCTACAATGTTAAGTGCTTGAAAAAAACACACACACACACACACGCACGCACACACGCACGCACGCACACACACACAGTGAATTACATTTGATCTTAAAAATCTATTACTAAATCCTGAAATTAACATTTTAATCCTGAGATTTACAACTACTATTAATAATTGCTGTAGAAGTATTGGTAATTGTAAATTCATATTAGATAATGTAGCTACTAATGTCAAATAAAACCTTATTGCAGTGTTACCATTTTGTATCAAGACTAAAAATAAACAGTGCAGAGGACTGAGACAGTTGTTGAAACGTGAAGGAGGGAGTGTAGGGGAAAACCAATCCTGGTTACTATATTTATCAGTTTACTATTTGTATGGGAAAATCAAGAGAAATGTTTGACAGTTTTCGTGACTTTTTGAAAGAAAAAACATGCTTTTGCTGTAAGTGTATTTGTGCTTTATTTTAATTGCAAAGAAAAAAAAAACATATTTTAGGCATGTTTTTCTTTCTAAAAGATAGTATTTGGGAAAATACTCAAATGTACTGTATATATTTCCATTCAAATTGAATGGGTTATTATGGTAACCAGGATTAATTACACCCACTGTATATTATGTGTATGTGTGCACCTTTCAAGTCGGCATGAAACAGAAGGTGCAATAGTCAATATTCTTCCCTATTGTGACATATATCAGAGTGAAACCGTTTCTCTGACAAGAACAAATGTAGGGCGGGACTTGATTTTTTCTGTGGGGAATTAATTGGGGAATTGATTGGATGGTTGTGGTGGTTTGCTATTCTGCCCTACAAAGCAAAAAGGCAGTAACTACGCAGAGTGCAGAACTGAGAAAAATGACTTTAAAGTTATCCTGTAGTTACCTTTTTTGCAGTTACTGTACAAACGACTACCATTTTTCTCCAAAACGACACACATTTGAGATAAGATGTTTTGTCACATAACAAAGGATGCCTTGAATGTCATGAAAATGATATTAACTCATTTTTGACCAAAAATGCAGTTACTGCCTTTTTGCTTTGTAGGGCAGTATTGGTGAATCTCATGTGAGTGACAGGTCGCATCCTCGTCATCAGAGAAGAGATGAGCTGAGGGAGGGGAGGTTATTTTGATTAAAGATTATGAGACACACACACACACTCAGTCACTGACTTTCTATCACAACCAGACACCCACGCTGCAGTGATCCTGTTTGTCAATGTGAGCACTATCTCTCTCCCTCTTTCTCATGTGCACTGCTCAAATTGAGGGATAAATCTCTGAGATAAATTAAATATACCACTCTCTTTCCCGCAGAGACACATGGCCATTAAACAGACCTGATTTACCTCGAAAACTTTATGTGTGTGTGGCCCGGGGACACTTCTAGATCTTATGCTGTTTATCTTGTTTTTGCCTTGATTTTTATTGCTTCCTGTGTTGTTTACAGCAACAAGCTGTATAGTTTAAAGTCATCCATTCCACGGCCCTCATCTGACTTTCAGTAAAGCACTGACCTTTTGTTAAAGTCGCCATTGATCCTTTGGTGGCTCACAGCAGAGATTTCTGTCGTTTATATTGTTGCTGATCTCTGCCTGACCAGCACAGACATGACTTGAACCATGATTCTCGTGCTTCAGTATGTATACTGCTCACAGTATGTACATATGGATGACCTTCAACATTTTTGTTACCACAATATTTCAACAGGTCATGTGAAAAAAGAATGATATTAATCATAGACTTTGTATAACACTAAAGCCCATCTATATATAATGTAATCTCAGCTAATATATTCAGAGATTTGACTGTCATATCAGAGAATCAGAACACCATATGAAGACTATAACATCACCAATAAATGCCCAAAATCATCTGATATTTTCGCCTGCATTTATTGCCACAACAAATGTGTATCAATAACAAAAGTTAATCCAGCCAGAGAAAAACTAATTCATGGGTCAATAGCCGAACTCATGATCTCAATCATGGTGACATCAAATTTCTGGTAAAGGTTTTTGCACTTTATATCTGTAAAATAACCGTGTATTTCAGTTTATTTAATTTAGGATATTTTACTTTAATGTTACAGTTTTTTTGGGGGTTGCCAGTCATTTGACCATTTTATCATTTAACTGTTTTACTGTTTAATTACAGATTATATTTGTAATTTTACATACATTTTTATGTAATTTAAGAAAGCTTATACTGTATGAAAAATACAATAAATTTCCTGTATAAAAAATGTGAATTACTGCAATTTGTCATTAATGTTACAATACCTAAAGTAACAACTGAATTTTTATTTTACAGATATTATTTGTAATTTTACAGTGTTTTGAATACAAAATTAAAATGAAAGAAAATGATCGTCAAAAAATCAGTTATTTTCTGTACAATAGGATTTTTTATTTATTTATTTTTTACAGTGTACGCAATACTAAGTAGCTATATGCTATTCCAACAGCCATCCTGTAACCATGGACCTTGATGGCCTCCTGTAGAGAAACTGCCAAAACTGACCGCTGACCTCCCGTCCACCTGCAGCACATCAACGGTTGAACTTCACACAAACTCTCTGATGAGCCAGTCTAGAAGCTGATTGCTGTTGTTAAAATCACCGGTGACCCATATGAACGAGAGTGCACAGGTCTGTCTCATCGTTAATTTCCGGATGACCTGTAGGAAAACAGCATGAAGTTGTTTGTGTCACCACTAATGAGGCCTGATTGGTGAAGGGGGCTTGCACCTTTTCACCACGTCGACTTCAATGAGACAGCACATTCATCAGTGATTACCTCTCTTCTCTGTCTCTCTCTCTCTCTTATTTCATTATGGCCTCGCTCAGACCAGAGAGAATTGATGTTTCCTCATTAAAACCGCTCTTATTGAAATGAGCAGCAAACGGATGTTTTAATGTGCCATAATATGGCACAGCTGGTGATGAGCATTTCCATAGTGGGAATTCAGCACCATGAAGTGGGAGGGTGGAAAAGGCCAAACTCATCCTCAAAGAAAAAAAAAGAACAAAACTCTTTGTACAATAAACTTTGTATAATCCACACAAACAAACCATGCATGTTCCAAATTGGGGTTTTCACAGAACTGCCATAACAACAATTTTAGGTTCCCCAAAGAACCTTTCAGTGGACAGTTTATAAAAGAACAATTTTTTCGTAGTGTGAAGAAAATTTTAATAATCCAAAGAACCTATTTGTCCACTATAAAGAACCTTTAGTGCAATGGAAAGGTTCTAAGGATGTCAAAGTGCATTTAGAGGCAAGATATTTTTTCTGAAATAAATTACTGCAATAGATTGACATATGACTTTTAGATTATGGTAGAAAAGATGTGAACAGTTGTGGAGAAAACACAGAAACAATAATGGAAAATGTGATCAGAATTTATATGTCCATCTAAAGGTAATGTATTGACTGTTTTATAGACATATCTAAGAAGACAGAATAAATGGATAGTTAGTTATCCTAAGACTTATTCCGTTTTTTTGCATCCAGTTGAACTACCAACATGGGTTAGGGTTAAGTTTACCTGTGCAAGTTGTGTGAAGTTAGCCAATCAGGGGTGCTTTTCCCATATCAACCATAACGGGTGCCAAATCCGGTTCCTGGGGCCCATTTCAATAAAGAGGATCAACCAACTTGAACTCTGAGTTGACACACCCTGAGATGGGAAACTCTGAAATAACTCAATTCAGCTGTTCTGAAACCGAAAACTCAATTAACTTAGTCAACAAGTTCAACAAGCGTGTGCCCCACAACTATAAAAAGCCCTTGATCCATGGAGATCTGACATTACGATTCACCATGTCAACAGCAACCAACAAACAGATAAAAATCTGCATACTTCCGAGTCAATACCCACATTTAATTCTTAATCACTGTTGTAATATGAATGGTAAGTTATTTAACCAAAATAAATTTTCCTGATATCCCACTTGGCAAAAAAAAAAAAAAAAAAAGAATGTGGCAGGAGCTAAAAATGAAATATAAAAACATAATTCAATCAGGGAAACCTTTAATCATAAATGGTTCATGGCTGTAGGCTACATGACTTTACAAACATGAGATATTAAATAAATATAATTCAGTGTTTATTTCAATGCACAGCGGCTTTTTCAACATAATATAAAGCTCTTTCCACATAATTAAATGTTCTCTAATCCAACCTGTTGCATTTCTTAATTAGGGTAATGAAATTAACATTTGACTTCTACTCAGCCAACAGCAAGAAGGCAGAGGCTCACAAAATGCGGTGAGGACCTGCACCACCACCACTGGCAGATGAAGAGGAGATGGCCACAATGCCAAGTATTGGACGAAGATTAAAATCCAACAGGAAAAAGAATAACTGTTGCTTTTGTATTTGTAGAAAATAAAGATGACCACATAAATTGTGAATAGTTTGTGTTTATTTAACAGCTGTGTGTGGTGGTGGTTACGGCATATGTCTCGGACTACCCTTCCATTGCATACAGTAATCTGTTTCATTTTTGGAAGGTGCAATAGGTTACTTCCAGAGGTCGCAGCAAGATGTTATCAAGTGAACGTCATTTATCAGATTAGCCTAATTTAAAATGATTTCAACACCACTGACCTGCAATCCTGTGAATCCTTTGATGGCTCTCACGGGTTTGTGGTTCGAAGATTAACAAAATTCTTACGGATTTGGAACAACATAAATTTGAGTTAATTGATTAATATTTTTTTTTTTAGATTTTGGGTGAGTTAAAACTTTAGCAAGAAACTATGCTTCTACTCACACCTTGAGAGCTGTAGTTCCAACCACAGAAGTTTGCGATGCTATGTGCGAATGTTTATTTGATATATGGTTTCAGGAAATGGCAAATCATTAGCCTATGTTGGCAACAACTGAACTTGCGACATTAATTGACTAATGATGCTTTCGAGAACAACGCACCCCATGTTGATTATATGTTTTTATGAGCCTGTTTACACCTGGCCACTTCATGTGTTTTCTGTGATCGGATAGCTATGCCTCCGTCAGTATCCATCAGATACTCAGTTGCAAACGGTCCCTGTGCTGAGACTCAACAGGATTGTATCTGAACACAAGTACACCATTACACACCAAAGGAAATGAAACAACTCGTAAAGTTATGTTCAGAAATCACCTAAAGATCTTAAACATCACCAGGAGCAAAATAAATACTTAGAACAAGCTAGTTGTAGAATGAAATGCATGCAGACAAAGGAAATTGATGATCCCATTGCAAAGATAAACACAGACAGTACTGCCAGAGCCTTTACGACGCCACAGCTGGCAGCAGTCACCAAGAGTTTGAGAGATTTTCATTTGTCGTTAGCTAATTGGAGACGTGATTTTTCGTTTTAAACAGAAGCTAAATAATTGCAACTCAGAAGAAACAGTGGAGAAACAGTCATGTGCAAGCAAAAGACCTTTTCACAATTACTTTATACTGATAAACGCATCAGTCCAAAGTCAAGGAAATTAGGTTGAGGTTTTAATCATTCCATATCCTGTTAGTAAATGGGCCTGAGACAAATAAGCATTGAGATGATTAAAGTGAACAAATGTTTTAGAAACATAGTTTAAATGCATGTGCCAAGTTTGCATTTTAGACATTTTTGAAAAAAGAAAAAGAGAAGTGATTATAGTCTATTGCTAGGTGTGCAATTTTGTTGAATTTTACAATAACTGTTTTCTATTTGAATATATTTCAAAAATGTAATATGTGATATGATGATTTCCTGCTTTAGAAACATTTCGTATTATCAATGTTTACTTACGTATTATCAACAGACTTTGCTGCTTATTATTTTTGTGGTGTGATGCATTTTTTCAGGATTCTTTGTTGAATAGAAAGTTCAAAATAAAAGCATTTATTGGAAATCAAAGTATCATTTTTCTTGTACATGATAAGTCATTTATTTTTAAACCAGCAAGAAACATCAAAGTTGCATTTCTAATGTCTTTTTGATGTCTTAGAAATGTAGTGTCACACCACAGACACACTTCGGCGAAAACTGGCATGTGTAAAAGCTTAACAGGAGGATGGAACAAGAATTAATCAAATGTCCGATGTTTACAACAAGTACCCGCTCTGCGTTATTCCCAGGTTACATGTGCAATTAGAATTAGTGATTAATAATGGTTTATTTTGTTAACTGTGCAAAACACATGTGGAAACAATCTGAGAAGCTTTAAAATACCGTCTTTATTCCAACGAGGATGACAGACAGAGGTGAACAAAGACATGTATTGTCGCTGATCAACAGCTGGGTGTTTTATTAGCGCAGTTGAGGCCTGGTTTAGTTATCTCTCTGAACAGAATAAGCCTCTATTTTTTTATTTGACACGAAAGGTTAGACAGGGTTAGAAAAGCGAGTTTCTGAGCCGGTTCCTCTTCGGTTCCCTCTATCTTTTCAGAGCATGCCTCTTGGGAAACACATTGGATGGATGTTGTGAATTGGAGGTGCATTCCTTGCTCACGTCCTATGCTTGCATGTGCTCTCATCTTGTGTTTATGATTTGCCACACCCTCCGACACAATCTGGAACTAATTAAAAGTTACAAAAGTTGTGAGTTTCAGAGGTTCACAAGTGCGAGAGTGACTTTTTTGATAGCAGATGTACCAGAACAGTTGCCATGATTCGTGTAGGCCTCTCTACTTCCTCTTGAGACAAGAGCTGCTCGTAGCCAAACAATCAACAACACTCTCCATCACCACAGAGACCAGCACTCACACAAAAGTAGAGAGAGGACCAGAGAAAACGACAGGAACGGATTTAGAGAGGGAAGTGAAACGAAAAGGAAAGGGAAAAAAATTAGAGCAGGGGAAACGATATGGGGATTAAGGAAAGAGACAAAAAAGGGATGTGACATTTAAAGGAAAGGGGAAAGGAAGAGGTTAAAGAAAAAGAGAGAAAAATGAAACGATCAAAGAAAGGGGGGAAACAGGGAAATATGAAGAAAAAGGAGAAGAGGGAAGACATTGAAGGGAAGGAAAAGGGGAAAGATAGGGAGGGAAAGAAAAAAAAGCAGGCAAAAAGTAAGAAATGGAAAGATATTGAAAGCAAATGATTACAGAAAGGACATGAAAACAAGTAAAGTGTAAAAGATAAGAACGTAAAACAAAAAGGGAGATATCAAAAGGGGAAAAGATAGGGAACGAGACAAAGGGGAGGGAAGGAAGGAAGGAATGGAGGGGGAGGAAAAAAAGGTTGAAAATATGGTAAAAGGGAAAAAAGAAAGGGAAGATATGGAAAGGAAGGAAAAAGGTTACAGGCACACTATGCAGAAATTGTGTTTTAGTCAAACAGCGACCCCTAGAGTCGCTGTGCAATACTTGCACTGTCGTAAATACACCCCCACTTTCGCTTTCGATGATTTTCAGCTAATATCTCCGCGAAAACACCACCAAAAATTCTGAAACTTATATCGTTCTTTTCAGTTCGACGAGACGGTTCCAACGAGCTCGCCGAAACAGTTGAGTTTTTTTTCCGTTTTTCGCTTCACGGGCGCTTTTTACGCCGTTAAACATTTACCATTTTTGACAGTAGGCCTATTGTTATGATGTTACAACGTGGATTGGAACCGAGAGTTGTCATCCAGTCTTTTTGGTAGAGAGAGAGACGAGGAAAACAAACAAGCATGCAAATGGAAATTATCGCGGCTGGAAAAATGGTCGAGCTCATTTTTTTATAGTGCGATTAATTTGATTGACTATCGCGACAGGCCTAAACAGTTAAACACACACAAAGAGCTAGACTAACGTTAGACCCTTATCTGACCTGACGATCATAGAAAAATTCAATGAGACAACAAAGTATTGCGGATGTAAATAACGTAACAATGTGGTTGTTGCAGGGTTAACTGTCTGCAATGGACTTTTTCAAACTAATTACCTCTAAACTCACTGCTAACTGCTTATCAGCCTCTCTTCTCCGAGACACAGCGTACTGCAGACAGATACACTGTGCAGAGCCTGCCCAGGCTGCCCTGCTGGCGGCGTGACTGGTGAAATTTCGCGGGGGTCGCTGCCGTGCTAGTGATGGGTGAAACCATTGTGAGGGGGAGGGGATTCTTTATCTGCGATTTCTGTTTTAGAGAGTTTGGTGCGGGTCTCCTTGGCCTTCAACGTGTAGGCTATGAACATAAAATACACTTAAAAAATATTATCTGATTTATAAATGGGGTGGCAACAGGGGTGGCAAGACTGATCCCAGGGGTGGCAGCTGCCACCCTTTGCCACCCCGTAGATCCGCCACTGACCGGTACCCTGTTCGGTAGGATAGAAGCGTTCGTCATGGAACAGGAACAAGACACCGAAGATATTGACCAGGTAATGTTTCACGATTTCATACAAATATTGGGCTATTGCATAGGCTACTGCATAGTCTACTGAACTAATGATGATGTTCAAAATCGGATAATAATAACTATATATGTCAAGTGTTAGACTACTTTATAATAATAAAGTAGCCTACCGCGTTTGGCAGCTTATAACGTTTTTACATGATTGCAGCTAAATCACAAGTAAATAGCCTATAGTCTAGGCCTAATGTATAATTTCATTTATGTTTTTTGATTGTAATGTAAACATTACAAAATGCCAGATGACATCGATAAAGTTAAATATACGTCGCATTATTTCATAACATTGGCCATTATGATGTCATTTGACATGATTATTGAAATTTATCATAATAGTTTGCAAATTGTGCTTGTTTACACTAGATAATTATGTGACAGATAGACAACTGTTCTCATGATAATCTAGGTGATAAATACACCTCACAACACCTGAGTTCAGCTGGCAAACTAGCTCGTGCGGCAAGCTAGGCAATAAAACGTAATGCAAAAAAATAAATAAAAAACGTAAGAGAAACAAGTGTTTATTAGCAAGTCTGCTAACAGCTCTGATAATCGAAATCTAGCTAAACATATGTGGAATTTATTGGACTGGTCTTCTAATTCAACGCATTCTCATCCTTTGGCGTCATATAGGTGACGCCATATGACATTTCGTCGAAATCTTACGCACATGGCATCCTTTAGCGTCAATATAACACGCACTGTTATGGGTAGGGTTAGGGTTATGACGCCTTGGGATCTGCGTCTCATATTGACGAATATTCATATTTCGACGAAATGTCACAAGCGTCACATGTATGACGCCTTGGGATGAGAACGGGCTGTCTAATTATCACCAATGAATGAATGAACAGCATTGTAAAAACAATGACATACTACAAGCAAGCGCAACAACATAGAATGCAAACAAGTTTACAAGTAAGAGATCTACTTACTAGTCCATCAACAAGATCGCCAGGTCAGCATCGCTGTTGCATCCAGTGCTACTTTTTAACTTTTTAACTTGCGCCAACGAGTGAAAGCCTGACCGAGTGGGACTCTTGTCCGGTTCCTCGCGCGGTCAGATTCTCTTTTCCTTTCCCTACTTTCACTTGTGTGTGACGTCGTTGCCGTAAAGCAAGTCGTGATTCTCGCGAGATTTCTCAGGGGCACCTGACTTGCATTGCTGGTTTTTCCAGCGGCGACCCCCCCAAGCTTTACTACCAGGATGATTCGCCCTGTTATGAGTTTGTTTACCACCGAAATTACTTTGAAGCTGTTATATTAGGTAAAATTCCTGCATAGTGTGCCTTTAAGGAAGGGGAATAATGGGAAGTGAAACAGAAATAAATTAAATTAAATAGAAAAAGGGAAACATGAGGGATGAAAAAGTGAACAATTTAAAAAGAAGAGGAAGCTATCAAAAGGGGTAAGGAAATTAAATGGGGGGAACTGAAAAAAGAAAAGGAAAGGGGAAAGATGGAGAGAACATGAGGAATGAAAAAGGGAAGTGAAAACATAAAAAAGAGAGGGAAGAGGAATTAAGATATCAAAGGGAATGGGGAGGAAATTAAATGGGGGAAAACAGTGAAAGAAAAAGGAAAGGGGAAAAGATGGGGAGAGAAAATGAATAAATGGGGAAGTGAAATGTAAAGAAACAAACAAAGTGGAAAATATGGGGAAAGGGAAAAAAGAAAGGGAAGATAAATGTTATTGAAAGGAGAAAGGGAGGAAGGGGAAGTGAAAGGAAAATACAAAAGGTAAAGGAAGGAAAAAAAGGAAATGAAATGGAAAAAGTGAAAGAATTAAGCTAGGGAAATAAGTAACATGAAAAAGAGAGGGAAAGGGAAACAAAAAGGAAAAGAAAGGGAATAGAAGGGGGAGGAAATTAAAAAGATAGCAAAAGAGAAAAGATAAGGAAATTGAAGGAAGAAAAGAAAGGGAAAGATATATAGCAAAGAAACAAAAGAAAAGAGGAAAGGAAATCTGTCTCAGTAGCTGGCGATATCTGTTAGAGCAGGAGCGTGCTCGTGTGTTTAGTTTATGTGAAGTGTGTGTGAGTGTGTGTATGTGTGTTACTGACAAGCCGATTTTTCCACTCTGTCACACAAACACTGATTAGAATCTGGTCATGGAGCCTTTGGAGAAACAGTCTGATGTTAGATAGAGGGAGAGGAAACCAGTGCGTGTTTGTATGACATGCAGAGAACAATGATGCTTCTACATTTTTTATTAGAAGATGCAGCTGAATACAGTTTAAGACTCTTGAGAAAATGAAAATTCAGTGAAATGAAATGAAAGGGGATGATGACTTCAGCTGTTCAGCTCCAACAAAGATGACAAAGCACCATAAAAGTAGTTCATACACCCCATGAGCAAACTTCCTATTATTTTAAATCCATATCTGTTGAGTTATTAAATGCAAACAGTTTCAATCCTGCACCAAGTGGGGCCCCGCCCCCAAACTCACACTATTGGTTGAATCAGTGTTACATGTTTCAGGCAGGAAAATCATCCTTTTATATTAAAGATGGAGAGAAGAGAAAAGTTATACAGTAAAGATACTTGCAAAGAATACAAGAGGCCCTTGGCCTCGTCCTGCTCGCCACAAATGTGTTCAAACATAAAAAAAAATATATATATATATATATATATATATATATATACTGTATATACTGTATATATATATATATATATATATATATATATATATACAAGAGCCTTAGCTTTTTGTTTTAAATTTTTTATGCATTTCCCCACCTCCTTTCTTTTTTGCCTACATCAGGGCTGTAAAATCAGCAGTCAACTCTGTGTGTGTGTGTGTGTGTGCGTGTGTGTGTGTGTGCTATGGAAAAAAGGGTTTTGAGGTCCCTGAAAACACCTCCATTGTAGTCTTGAGTTTTCTTCCAGGAATGAACACATCACAATATTCCCTAATTTAAATAATGTCATACACAAAAAAGGGGTGGGCCTAGTTGAGTTAGTTAGTGATATGTGTAAACTCCTGGTAATGGTAAGGGGCTTGACATTGGCGAAACACACTCGAACGGTTGACCAATCACAACACACTGGCCCAGCCGACCAATCAGAGCTTTCTGAAAGAGGGACTTCATAGAAACAGGAACTAAATAGAGCGTTACTGACAGACTGGGAAGAGAGGTGCTGCAACAATGTCAAATATGTGAAAAATAATGTGTTTTTGAACATTTAAGCATGAAAACCTATTCTAGCAGACCCCAAAAACAGAACTTTGAAAATGGGCATATTATGTCACCTATGGTTTTTAGTGTGTTTCCAGTTTGCTGTTTTATGAGATTGGCAGTATGATTTTTTTCTTCTCGCCCCATTTTCCACAGCAAGATAGGCTTTAAATGACAAGTTATCACATCTTTAATCCCTTGTGGTTGCCATGGAAACTTAAAAGTCCCGGGACAGTCCACACACACACATACACACAGATATTATGCCAATATGATGGCCCTGTCTATAGAAACACACACACTGACACATACAATATATATGGATATGGATGTAGATGGATATGGAAATGCCAAACATGCATGAATCCTAGTATGATATATACAGCACATCAGAGTCCTGTCCCATTTATAGACGGTTTGCATATCATGCTTGCTACATCAGTTATTTTATTCTGTGCATGTCCGCTTAACTGCAGTCAGACATTAATCTTTCAAACAGGTTGGAGTCACTCTCTCTCTCTCTGTGTGTGTGTGTGTGTGTGTGTGTGTGTGTGTGTGTGTGTGTGTGTGCGTGCGCGTGTGCGTGTGAACGTGTGTGTGTGTGTGTTCGTGTGCACGTGCGCCCATATGTTTATGGGTTGTATGTCATTCAGAATCCAAATGAAAAAGCTTTTAAATTCCAATTCAGCTCTAGAATTTACATTTAACCATTTAGCAGATGCTTTTATCCAAAGCGACTTACAAATGAGGAGAGCAATAGAAGCAATTAAACTACAGGGCAACAGTATTCAAGTGCTGTGACCATTCCGAGTTTAGTCTAACGCAGTACACGTAATTTTTTATTTATTATTTATTTAGATATAGAACAGAAAAGAAAGTGTTAGTATTAATGGATCAAGTGTCGCCAAAAAAAAGATGTGTCTTCAGCCGTTTCTTGAATATGGCTATGGACTCAGCAGCTAGGTAAAGTTAGGCAGATCATTCCACCATCACAGAACAGTCAAGATACAGTAAAGGTCAGGGAAAGAGATTTTGTGCCTCTTTGAGATGGCACTACGAGGCACTGTTCACTTGCAGAACGCAAGCTTCTGGATGGCATGTAGGTCTGGAGTAATGAGTTTAGGTTAAAGGGAGCAGAGCCAGTGGTTGTTCTATACTGCCCTACTAAGGCAAAAGACCTTAACTCACCAGAGTGTGAAACTGAGAAAAATGACTTTAAAGTTATCTTAATGTCCTGACAATTGAGTTATAGGTATAATATTGTAATTGTCACATTTTGTAGTGTATACCTGTATTAACCTATCTACAAAAAAAATTTGAACTCAAATTTGACCTTTGACCCTTTTTCGGAAGTTACTGTATTCTGCCTTAGCATTGCCCACAAAATGACAATTGGTCATACCAAGGCAAAAGACCTTAACTTCTATTTTATAGCACAATGTTATGATAACACTTAAAATGTAAGCAATATTAACCCTATTGGACTCATGATAAAAATGGCTTCACATGTATCAACAAGAAGTTGAAGTAGTAAAAATAGTTGGAAAGTATTAATGGTTTTAATTAACATGAATTTCATAATTGTGTGTGTGTGTGTGTGTGTGTGTGTGTGGATCAGATCTGTGCGAGTCTGCAGAAGGGCATGAGGCCTGATTGTTCCCCTGCCTATTCTTCATTCTCACAGTCATTTTGCAGATGACCTAACATTTATTAATACTAACTTTATTCTCATCTGAATGAAAAATAATTTATTTCTGTATAAAATAATACTACCATTAAAAACACATTTAATCATTGTAGAATGTGTAACTTAAAAAAAAGAAAATTAAAAGAAATTAAAACCAATCCACAATGTTGTGTTTTCTTGTGAGTGTACACAAATATAAGCAAACTCTTTGCAGTTTGAATGATGTCCTGAATGCACAAAATTATGGGGTATGTTTTTATGTTTCCACTGTTCGATCGCGCCCGCGCCTCTCTCTCTCTCTCACATACACACACACATGCGCTTGAGCGCGCACACACACAGACACGCGCGCGCACGGTAACCAAACTGGGTGAGGCGGGGCTTTAGTTCTTTGTTGTATTCATCTGCTACGGCGTGTGTAACATTTTTCTGTCAACTCTGCATATCATTCGCGATGATATATAGCCTATCGTTTGTCGATGGAGCGGGTTCAGACCATACTACATGTTCTGACCGCATTTGTGCAGGACAAAGCTCTGAGGACATCAGAAGTTACAGGGACTGTTGGCAGCTGTAAGTACACACGCTACATCGTAATTGAAATTTTAATGGAGAGTAAAACAAAGGCAGAACACCGTACAAATACAATCTGAAAGGTAGGATTATTTGATAGAACACCGGCACAGTAACTTCATATTGACGCGCGGCTAAACAAAGGCAGAGTAGGCCTACCGTAACTCAAAATGAGCGTTCCAAAACAAAGCCAAAGAGCCGTAACTGATGTTACGGTGTTCTGCCTTAGTTTCTCGTGGGCTTTTGGAAGTTACTGTTAAGACAACCCATAATTTTCTCGTAAAAACAAAATAATTGACTCAAGATATTTATCCACATGATAAAGCAGGTCTTGAATGTGCCAAAAATATAAAAAACTAATTTTCGACCAAACACGAAGTTACGGTCTTTTGCCTTAGCACGGCAGTATAAGTATCAGTGCCATGAATTTGATGCGAGCTGCAATTGGCAACCAGTGCAATTTTATGAGGAGAGGTGTGACGTGCGCTCTCTTCGGCTCGTTTAAGACCATTCTAGCTGCAGCATTCTGGATCAGTTGCAGAGGTTTGACAGAGCAAGCTGGAAGACATGCCAAGAGAGCATTACAATAGTCCAGTCTGGATAGAACAAGAGCTTGGACAAGGAGTTGTGTAGCATACTCTGATAGGAAGGACCTGATCCTCCTAATGATGTATAAGGGAAATCTACAGGACCGGGCAGTTCTAGCAATGTGGTCTGTGAAGTTCAATTGATCATCAATTACAACTCCAAGGTTCCTGGCTGACCTTGATGGAGTTATGGATGACAAGCCTAGCTGAATGAAGAAGTTGTGGTGTAGGACCACAAGCAGCTCTGTCTTCGCAAGATTTAGTTGAAGGTGGTGGTCCTTCATCCAGCAAGAAATGTCTGTCAGGCAGACTGAGATGCGAGCAGCTACCTTTGATCCTCTGGTTGGAATGAGAGGTAGAGTTGTGTGTCATCAGCATAACAGTAATAGGAAAAGCCATGTTTCTAAATGACAGACCCTAATGATGTCATGTAGATGGAAAAGAGAAGTGGTCCAAGCACTGAGCCCTGAGGCACCCCAGTAGGTAGATGTTGTGACTCCCCTCACTTATGAAACCAGACTGGTTGTTGTCCAGGAGGTCGTTATGAGTAAGAAAGGCAGAGATTTGGTTGAAAACAACTTGTTCAAGTGTTTTCACGACGAATGGAAGAAGGGATACCTGTCTGTAATTTTCCAGATGTGCTGGATTTAGAGTGGGTTTCTTAAGCAGTGGGATTACCCAAGCCTGCTTAAATGCTGTGGGAAAAGCACCAGTGTGAAGAGAGGTGTTGATGATGTGCATGAGTGCGGGTACAACTGAGGAAGAAATGGCTTGAATTAGATTAGTGGGGATAGGATCAAGCGGACAGGTAGTAGGGCGATTGGAAAGGATGAGTTTGCAGACTTCTGCCTCTGAGAGCAGAGAGAAGGAGGGGAGAATGTGTGTGTTAGCTGTTAAGATGTGTGTGTCAGTTTGTGGTCTTAAAAATAGGCCGCTGAGGGTGGTTGTTTTATTTATAAAGAATGTGGCAAAATCATCAGCTGTTAGAGTTTATGAAGGAGGAGGATTAAGAAAAGAAGAGAAGGTTTTCTCCAAAAGGTGTTTGGAGTTCAACCGGAAACATAATTTTACTTTGAATGTGAATTTAAGAAAGTAGAATTAAAATAGGATGAAATGCAAAGAATATATTTTAATATATTATAATTCATATATAATTCATAATTCATTTCTCTTTATTTTTTTTTCTTCAAATTTGGATGAGGTATTATAAAAATAAAATAAAAAACAATTATAAAAAAATTATTACATTATTTAAAAATAAAATTATCTTTTTACAAAATTATTAATTTTTTTTATATAATTAAAATATATACATTGTATTAATTGTGGAACAACACTTAATTTCCCATAACCAACTATACTAATTTACCCCAAAGTCTTCAAAATGGAATAAATATGCCTAATTAGTTACATTTTATTATGTAATTATTTATGTTTTTTTGGCACAAATCTTTTGTTTGACTAATCCAGTTCCTCAACTGTGGGACTGTTGAATTTCTTTACATTCTAGAAAAAAGTGCAACACACTACAAACATGAATAAATAAATAAATATACTTAAAAACTTTATTTCTTTAAAACAATTACGTTTTGCCAACTTCACTGGCCTTCATCAGACATCAAGAGTTTCTCAAGCAAACAGTATTGCATTTACCTGTACAATAGGCAACAGTTGTTCTGGTTTCCAAAATGACAAAAAAGTAAAGTCAAATTTTTTTTTTCTCACTTTTTAAATTCAATACTATTTGAGTGGCTCTTGTACTTTTTTCTAGAATTGAAATAATTTTTTTATTAAATGTTTCACTGCTTTTCTACTGTTTTTCTATTATTATTATTTTTGTGAATTTCTGTACATTGCAATTTAGTAAATTCCTGTGGGGTATGTCCAATTCAGACTTAATAAATGAGTGGAGTGAGTTGCTGCTAGGGTTTGGGGTTTGTTCAAATATGAGCAATAGTGGTGTTTGCTCAAGCACCACTCAATATATATATTTATATAAGGGCTATATATAGAAGTGCAGAAGTCTGCACTAAAGCATAGGCCTAATATTCCTTTTATGTGCAGCAGGGACATTAAAAATCTCTCCAGTGACCTTTGCAACAAGACAAACACTAAGCAATTACACCGCCTTCAGCCATTTTCAGACTAGCTGTGTGGCTGTATTTAATTTGTGTGTGTGTGACAGGGAGAGCCAATGAGATCAAGACAAACAGTCTGTAAAGTCATCAGCCTTTTAGAGCTGACCTTAGATCAGCGAAAGTGCCGAGCCTCAGCCAATCGGACTTAACACTCCCTCTTAACCTGTCAATCATACTTAACTGTGACTAGCCAATAATTATGTAGTGTGACAACCAAAATCTGGCATTAATTAATTTGTAAAAATCCACATAATGCACAAAACAAACACTTTTGCCAGGTGCAGCTTGAGTTTGGACTCTCGGGAAGGTGGAAACTCACATACTGGTCGATTCTAAGGCTGTGTTTTCCCGACAACAATGTACTAAAAAAGGAAAAGTTCAGACGACAACATTTTCAAAACGATCTCAGTTCACACGGATCAGTGAAAACGGCTAAAAACGCTGTATTATTCATGCCAGGCCAGTAGTTGTGACTTTGTAAAGAAACACTACACGCCTGAACACGTTATACGGATGAGCATGACGTCTCTGTTTTTCATTCATATTTTTGTAGTTTACACAGAGATGATAACAGTATAATTTTCAAAAAACTTGCACTTTGAAACATGTTTTCAAAAAACAATGTTGGCATTGTCAGAACCCCAAAACGCCATTGTCGTATAAATGAACGGCCAAAACGCATAAAAAGTTTTCCGTTTTTCTTTGGAAACCGTGTTGTGTAATTGCCTTGAGTCTCTGTGTATTAAGTGAGTTTTAAAGACACAGTATGTAAGTTTTGCCACTAGAGGTCACTTATTTGAAGGACAAGTTCGGCATTTTACAATTAAAGCCCTATTTTAAGATCGTTTCTGATGAAATAGACCGGTTAAGATTGAAATTTGGACACATGCTGCTGGCCCGAGAATTTTCGGTTCCCCTTCAGGGACTACCGCTGCGTGTAATCGCAGTGGGAACGCCCCCAGCGTAACGCTTCTGAAGCATGAATGAAATCATTCAATGGAGAGATGGAGCGTCACAGCGAGTGACGTCATCGACCAGGAAGCTATAAATTTCCCCTGAATACACAAGCCGCCAGCTTTTGTTACTTCAGCAAGCGCTCTGTGTGTGTGTCTGAATCTTTCGATTGTGTTTGTCTGTTTTAGACAGGAGTTTTTCACTATATATAAAACAATAATGAGCAAAAAAGTGACTAGCGAGCAGCAATATAGGAAGTGTGTTCCCCCCTGTACACGATACATCACTGGTGGGGATTCACATCAACTGTGTGTTGTTTGTTTGGGAGTGCAGCATGCCCAGTCGGCCCTCGAGGGGGTCGATTGTGAGCATTGCGAGCGTTTTCCCTTGAGAACTCTGCGCTCGCGGCAATCGCTCTTCGAGGAGAGTGGTATGCTGCGAGCTCCCTAAGGCTCGGGTCCCGCTTCTGTTGAGGCAGAGCGGCAGTGCTTGACTTGGGGTTCGCAGATGGATCTCACCGGCGACGTTGAGACGGGCTCCGCCCTATCTCAGCTATCTCCGGCAGGATCCAGTGCCTCTCACCCGGCTCTGGAAGCACGCGCTGCGGCGGTTACTTTTGCCCGGGTTGAGGCACATGATGATGTTGAACTTAGATTATCCAGTTCTAAGGAGCTGGATGTCGAAAGTTTTACATCAGAGGAAACTGGTTTATCACTCCAGTATACTGCTGAAGAGGGGCTGATGGATGTGTTATCTCGGGCTGTTGAAAAGCTCAGCATCGAGTGGCCAACTGATAGGCAGGAGTCTAGAAATAAAAGCAAACTAGACGATAGATTTCTGTCTGCACGACCTCAGCCTTCTCGCCGGTGCTTACCATTCTTCCCAGATCTTCACGCTGAGGTTTCAAAGACCTGGGTTAGACCAGTTTCAAGCAGAATATACACTAACCAATCTAATGCTTATGGAAACATTTTTGATGAAAAAACTGCAGGGTATGTGACGATGCCGAAGGCGGAGGAGATGCTCGCTAGCTATCTCTCTCCTGCTTCGTCATCTTCGCTTAAAGCACCGGCTCTTCCCTCAAGACCACTAAAAAATACTTCTGTGCTGGTGGGGAAGGCTTACTCGGCGGCGGGGCAGGCGGCTGCATGTTTACATACTATGCCCATTATGCAGGCTTATCAGGCCGACCTGCTTAAAGATGCTTGTGAAGGGGGGGAAATTTCTGCTGATATGATTAGTGAACTCAGGCAGACTGCTGATCTCATTATCTATTAGAACAGGAGGTAAAAACTCTGCTGCTAAAAGGAGCTATAGAGCGGGTTCCTCCACCCAGCAGGGAGTTAGGATACTACAGCCGGTACTTCATCGTTTCCGAAGAAAGATGGAGGGTTGCGTCCCATTCTAGATCTGCGTCTCTTAAATCGCACTGTGTAGGGAAGCTCAAATTCAAGATGCTCACTCTCAAGCAGATCGTGTCACAAATCAGATCCGAGGACTGGTTTGTCACGATAGATCTAAAGGACGCTTACTTCCATATATCTATCCTCCCTGAACACAGGAAGTTCTTGAGGTTCGCTTTCGGGGGCAAAGCGTGCCAATATCGGGTTCTTCCGTTCGGCCTAGCATTGTCACCCCGCACATTCACGAAGTGTATGGATGCAGCTATAGCCCCGCTGAGGCTGCAGGGCATCCGTATTCTGAACAATATAGACGATTGGTTAATTCTTGCTCAATCGGAACAACAGGCGGTTCGGCATCGAGATGTCGTTCTTGCTCACATCAAGAGGTTGGGGTTGAGGCTCAACGCCAAGAAGGCGGCTCAATGCCGCTGGGGTTGGATGCGATGGTACATCCGTGGCCGAGGTCACATCTGTACGCATTTCCCCCGATCGCTCTGCTCCCGGGACTTCTGGAGATGGTTCGCCGGGACGGGCTCAGTCTTTTGCTAATTGCCCCGTTCTGGCCGGCTCGAGTATGGTTTGCGGACCTAGTGTCTCTCCTCGACGGCTCTCCTCTGGAGATACCGATCAGGAGAGACCTACTCTCTCAGGCGAGCGGGTCAATCCTTCACCCCCGCCCAGAACTATGGAGGCTGTGGGCTTGGCCTCTGAGGGGGCCCAGCTCATAGATTCTGGTCTCTCGACTGAGGTCGTTGAGACCATCCTCCAATCTAGAGCTCCCGCCACGAGGAAGTTATATGCCGCGAGGTGGAAACATTTCACCTCTTGGTGTGGAGAGCACCAGCAGGACCCAGTTAACTGCCCGGTTTGTACAGTGCTGGATTTCCTGCAGGACCGTCTCTCCACGGGGTTATCCCACTCCACACTGAAGGTGTATGTGGCGGCCTTAGCTGCTTACCACGCCCCTTCAAGTGGAGGTTCCCTCGGGAGACACCCACTTATATCTCGCTTCCTTCGTGGCACCTTGAGGCTGAGGCCTGCAGTTCGCACGAGGGTACCATCTTGGATCTGGCCATTGTCTTAGAAGGTCTCTCCCTAGCTCTTTCCAAGCCCATCGAGGAAGTTTAGGAAAAGTTTCTTACTCTTAAGACTATCCTTCTTCTCGCTATCTCATCTCTAAAAAGAATTGGAGATATTCAAGCACTTTCGGTGGCTCCCTCGTGCCTGGAATTGGCTCCTGGCATGGTTGAGGCCTTTCTCTGTCCGAGACCAGGTTATGTTCCTAAGGTACCAACTACTCCTGTTAGACCTGTTGTACTGCAGGCCTTCTGTCCTCCGCCTTTTTGGACGTCAGACCAGGAAAAACTTAATTCGCTGTGCCCCGTTAGGGCTTTAGATGTGTATGTCCACAGAGCTGCCCTGTGGAGGAAATCGGAACAATTGTTTGTCTGTTTCGGGTCACCTAAGAAGGGGTGTCCGGCATCTAAGCAGAGGATGAGCAAGTGGGTGGCCGAGGCCATCTCACTGGCTTATGTTTCGGCCGGTCAGCCTTCACCTTTGGCTGTAAAGGCCCATTCTACCAGGAGTATGGCTGCCTCTAGAGCTCTTCTTTCAGGAGCTTCTCTTCAGGACGTTTGTGATGCGGCAGGCTGGTCCTCACCGCACACTTTCGTCAGATTTTATTCTCTTGATTTTAGCTCCACTCCCGGGGCTCAGGTTCTCTCGTCGGCTGGTGTCTCCTAATCACACACGACGGGGACTTGTTCGTATGGGGATGTGGGTATTGCGTTCCCACTGCGATTACACGCAGCGGTAGTCCCTGAAGGGGAATGTCCCGGGTTACGTATGTAACCCTAGTTCCCCGAAGGGACGGACGCTGCGTGTCCTGCCATTCTCCTGGCATCCCCTTGGGTCGCTTGCTTCAGTAACATTAGAAGCTGGCAGCTTGTGTATTCAGGGGATATTTATAGCTTCCTGGTCGATGACGTCACTCGCTGTGACGCTCCATCTCTCCATTGACTGATTTCATTCATGCTTCAGACGCGTTACGCTGGGGGCGTTCCCACTGCGATTACACGCAGCGTCCGTCCCTTCGGGGAACTAGGGTTACATGCGTAACCCGGGACGTTTCTGTGGTAGTACCCCCTGAAATGTCCTGCTCGAGTCGTCCTTGCGATGGAGGTTCGGGTTGAATGAATGGTTCTTTTAGTGTTTCATCATCGGACTCGCGCTCGGATTGGTATGGTAAAAGAAACGTCATTGTTCGTTACTGTGTTTAGTTTACAGTGAAGGAAGCCTCAGGACACGCAGAGCTGTCTGTGTTATGGCAATGGGAATTTTTGTTTTCGACGCGTGCTGTACGTGGTAAACCAATCACAACAGACTGAGCTGTCTGGCCAATCAGAGCAGAGTAGCTCACGGAAAGGAGAGATTTAGAGAGATTGATTCATCGTGGCCAATAAAACAGACCGGCCCACCGGCAATTCTCCCGGAGCTCCCGATTAGCCAATCCGGGCCTGATAACAATGATTAGTTTCTGTTGATAAATATATCCAAACAGTTGCTCATCTGTCAAAAAAATATAAAATATATTAAAGCGTCTTTGGGGTCTCCATGGTTTCCATGGAAGTTAAACCGGCATGGCAAACCAGATATGACAACACTGACAGACGACGCACTGACACAGGTTGTTACACTGGTTAAAATAGCTGATTTTCTTTGGAATTAAACATTGTTGGAAACATCTGGGATTAAGTACGCATCTATGCAAGTCAACTAAATGTATAACATTGTTCTAGTGGTTTTTGGATCTTTTAATCCAAAAATCTACAAATTGTGCCTATAATAGTTTTATTTGATATTGTATAATGTTAGAGCCACACTTTAAATGTTTTTCGAGTGAAGGAGGAAGTGCAGGTGTTGTTTTAGAAAAGTGAAGTGGTGGCACAGAAAGCTGGTTCAGGTTGCGGGACAGGTCATCACGAAGAGCCGAGGCGGCCCAGTTCAGTCTTCGTCTGAGCCTGTAAGGCATAAGAGCAAAAAGGAAGAGTGTGCACTTCTCTTTGCTGAACTGGGTCGTCCATGTCTCTTTTATTCCCTTCAATGACTTCTCTGATCCGCCTGGGAGGCATGTGCATTTGCTGTGCTATGTGCTGATGCGTATCTGCATATAGAAAGACACCACAAAGACTAAGCATCAATTCGTATAATGATTCAGCTGAAGATGGATGACCTGCCTGCGGGAAAGAAAATCACAAATGAGATCTCTTCAGTTTCTTTATTGTTTCTTTTAAACAGCAATGAGAATAAATGGAGAAATTTGCTCTTAAGTTTCAGAAGACACTCAAATCTCAAGAAAAGTCTCAAATTGTGATTTCGGTATGATTATCTCCTCATTTAATTCTTCCCAGACCAAAATGATCTGTTAATAAGTGTTTGTTTTTCTCTGTTTTAGAACATATACTCTTACAAATAAAGTTATTTATTGACATCCGCAGGTCAATGAAGAATCTTTAATATCCATGGAAACTTTCTATTGCACAAAAAATGTTTTACAGTGGTCAGTAAAAAGGTTCTTTAGATTATTAAAATGTTCTTCAGAGAAAATGTTTTTTTAAAGGGTAACTAAACCCTAAACCAACTTTTTTTAGATAATGACCTGTAAGAATGTGGCTTTATTAATGCTGTTCAATGATTCAAGTAACCTTTTTGACATTTGGGTATAAAGTGTTTTAATTCTACAATATATGGTGTAAAAACGTCTGAGTGCTGCCCTCTTCAGGTTGAACGGTGGCTACTGCAGTTGAATTTTCCTATTGGATGTTTGCGGTTATTCGTGATGTAAGCGGTTGATGGTGACGTAAGCAGGTTCCAGATCACCACGGCCTTGGTACGAGCTACCACGCCCATGGCAGTATAAAAAACATATTGTTTCGTCAAAACCACTGTAGCGTGTCAGGAGTTGGAATTGCGAGTATTGAAAACAATCAGGTTAGAGTATTTATTTCCTAAGTGGGCTCTGCCCACTTTTCCAGCATTTTTCAGATATTGCCAGTGGGTGGAGTCAGGCTCTGACCAGGGGTTTAGTTACCCTTTAAGAACTCCAAGTTAAGAAACTCAAAATGAAATTTTTATGAGTGTTTGGTGATACCATATTCTTTGCACATGCATAATGATAATATCAGTGAGTTATAGTACACTATCCACTATCTGTTGTGTCTGTTATTATTACTCCAAAGGAATCTTAGGAGAAAGTTCTGAAAGTAACACATAAATGAAATATTACTGTAGTACTCTATTAAATCTCTTGAGCTATGAAAGAGCAAACTCAGAAGAAACTTCTCCTCTGGGTGTTCTTCAGTTCTGAGAAAGAGAGAGGAAGATCACATGAAATGTATCTGAGTGTGTAGACTCATATTTCTGAGCACTGATTTAATTTCAAAAGCCATAATTAGAATGTTCAATTCTAAACCCCGGACCTTTACATAATGTATCAGCTGTTAAAATGACATCTTGTGATCAGCTGATGCATCATGTGCATCAGTGCCTAAAACAAAGATCTTTTTTAGACACTGAAATTATGAACTCTTGTGTCTTTAAATGGTTTTAGGACTCTGATCAAAAGCTTTTTAAACAAACTTTGGCCAGTGCCAAAGGGGTCATGGCATGGATTTTTTTTTAAATTAGCATTTTAAAATATTCCTTGAGGGTCACATATATTGTTAATAAAGATTTGTGTATATATATATAATATACATTATGCGGAAAAACATATATTAAATATAATTTTTAACCCTCATTCCGATCCTCTGTCTGAATAAGTCCCCCTGTGGTAAAAATCAAGCTTTTAATGTTGTTTATATGTCTATGCTGTGCTTTTTCGAGTATTTTCTCCTTAAAGGATTAGTTCACTTTAAAAAAAACTTTTGCTGATAATTTACTCACCCCCATGTCATCCAAGATGTATATGTCTTTCTTTCTTCAGTCGAAAAGAAATTAAGGTTTTTGATGAAAAGATTCCAGGATTTTTCTCCATATAATGGACTTCATTGGGAACCAAACAGTTCAAGATGAAAATGAGAGTTTCAGTGCAGCTTACCAGACGATAAACGATACCAGACGATGAATAAGGGTCTTATCTAGCGAAACGATCGGTCATTTAAAAAATAAATAAAAAAAGTTTAAGTTTTATATGCACAAATGCTCGCCTTGCTCTGTTCTGTGATGCGCGTTCGTGACTCACGTAATACGCAATTACGTTGAAAGGTCACGGCACGCGTAGGCGGAAGTACCGAGTCAGTGTTTACAAATGTGACGAAGGAGGACCATATACACATATTCAAATGTCTTTGTGTCAGTTTATCGTTTAAAATGCCCATTTCGTGTGCGTATCCTGGGTGTTTTAATATTAAAAAGGCTAAAAGAACATTTTCGTCAGGACAGAAGCGTGACCTTTCCACGTAATTACGTATTACGATGACGTCGCGAACGCGCATCACAGAACAGAGCAAGGCGAGCATTTGTGCTTATAAAACTTAAACTTTTTTATTTATTTTTGAAATGACCGATCGTTTCGCTAGATAAGACCCTTATTCATCGTCTGATATCGTTTATCGTCTGGTAAGCTGCACTGAAACTCATTTTCATCTTCAACTGTTTGGTTCCCAATGAAGTCCATTATATGGAGAAAAATCCTGGAATCTTTTCATCAAAAACCTTAATTTATTTTCGACTGAAGAAAGAAAGACATGGACATCTTGGATGACATGGAGGTGAGTAAATTATCAGCAAAAGTTTTTATAAAACTGAACTAATCCTTTAAAACTGCTGTGAACCAAAGACAGCCTCAAAACCGAGGTTTGAAGTCGCTGGTGTTTCTGACATCACAAACTAGCTTGTAACCAATCAGGTCAACATGTGATCATCAACGAGTGGATCTCTGAGCCGGTGTGAGTGAGTGGAGGCGGGCTCGTTTACATATTCATAGAACCACGTATACTAAATGAGGAAAGGGTGTAGAATTACATTCAAGCTATTTTAAAGGGACACAAGGCAGAACTGGGTGTTTTTTCTCTACGACGCCCCCCCCTGGTGTCTGGTAGTAAATGCTTTCAAACACACTGTCGTAAAAACGAACTGTTGTTCCTCCCCCTCGCCACAAGCAACCCAGCTGATCAGCTGTCAACCCAGCTGAGCAGGAACCGGCTATTTCAAAACCAGTTATGTCTCCCGAGGTAAGAAAAGCAATATTTTCTTTCCAACTGATGGCGATTTTTTAATTTTTATTGTGTTGTCATGCATACTAGTATTTTTACCGGGAACGAACAATATGAACAAGGCAAACTACTGCTTTCGTGTTGTTGTTTTTTGGGGAGAGTGGGCACGAGCATAAAAAATATATATATCGGAGGCTAATTTGTCTAAATTTATATTAGCAAGGTCTATAAGTTCATCTGGTAGAATGACGGTTTACCTTTGCTTGTCTAAGAAAACATCAGAACGTTTTTTCTAGCTCAATCATGATATGTGCAACATGTTTATTATTGCCTATTATCAGACACGTTGACTTAGGCCATCGTAATTCAACTCATTTCTGTAATGTACGTCAACTGTTTTGTGATATTGCAACGTCAACCTCAGCCTCGTCTGAGTAACGTTACACAAGCTAAATTAGACACATAGAAGGGCAGCATCCATCTAGCTAGATCAAGCCAAAATCTCCGCTAGCCATTTAGACGCGGGCAGGATACACCGGTGTCTTGATTTGAAGAATTTGATATCTATTTATTTACGAACGAAGTTACATATTTAAAACCGACAGAGGAACGGCCAAACAACTACAGAAATTAAATGTGTTTGCTAATGACAATGCTAACATCATAGTTATAGTACTATGCGTACTAGTAAGCCCGTAACAGACAGCGATCATAATAAAAACCTTTACAGACAATAGCAAACATCCTGAGGTCACAATTACTTGAAATTTAAATATTAAAACACATTTTATTCCAAAGATACTTGCAAGTGCAACAGCAAGAAGGCCAGCTCAGCATCCGTTTTGCAGGCTTCTGTTTCTCTCAGTTTTCGCCATTCTGAAAAAGCCGGTCCGATATTTACTCGAGTCTGACTTCTTGCTCGGTCAGTCTCCCGTTTCCTCTTTCGTTGGTCCTCCGACAACGATTTCCTAGCTTTCTGCTTCATTTTTACAGGCTCAGCCATAACTCAATCTATCTTGCCCTTTGCTTATAGCTAGCCGGTGCTTGAATGGGGGCGTGTACGTGTGCAGTGCCGTCGAGCAATTCGTTACATCGCGAGACCTGATATCACGCGATACTTCCTGACGGCGAGGCCGGCGGCCCGCCGGCCCAAAGTTGCAAGTGCGGTTTTTCCGCTCTCGAGCACCAGGGGGGTGCGAAACCACCACCATTCAACCCAAAATAAGTAATATAACCATTCCACTGACTCTGAAGCTGTTCAGTTAAGGTAAAAAAGTTACTTAGAGCACCTTTAAGGCATGAACACATGGAAAGGAAAAAAACGCTTAAATATGTCATTTTGGTGATCAAAGATGAGTTTTAAGGGATACAATTATTGACTACAGGGGGACTTTAAGGCGCATCTCCTTTAAGGCTTGTCAGTAAATGGCCACTGTTATGATTGGCTAACGTCATTGCATAGGAAACTGTATCAACACTCACTCGCTATTGCAATGATGTATAACTATTAGTTGATGTCTTGCTCTGGATGCAGTCACATGCAAATGTATTTCTGTCAGGACCATTATCGTCAAAGATGATTGACAATAAGCATACAATTTGGATTGGCGGTATGGTTCTGTTCTGGGCAAGAACACCCTACGCATCCATGCAGCCTAGCATGGATAAGAGCAGGGAGAGCAACGATAACCCCCCTTAGGGTAAACAGAACCAACATAAATGTATTGCAGATATAATTAATATTCAATAATTTAATGAACAACATAATTCAAGACCCAGACACCAAAATAGTGTTGGCCCAGATTCGGCCCACATCTGGTGTCCACATGTACCAGATGTGGCCCGGATCTGGACCGACATTATGCTTCTGCCTGGGGAAAAATTAGTCTGATTCGTAGAGGAATATCAGAAGGCTAAATCCTGACTGGACAAGAGGAGGAGCTCCTGAGCAACATCATAAAGCTGCTGATAAAACTGACTGGTCTTGTATATGCTGTGATAGGTGTCGTATTCCTATAGGTAGACATGGATCAGCTCAGAGTCAGCTGATGCGGGCTTCACTGACATGACCTGCAAGAACTAACATTACACTTGATTTGACCGTGTGATGTCACAGATTCCACAATATCCAAAAGAGACATTTTTGGAGCTTGATTAAATAAATGTTTTGTTTATAATGATGAGGATCTTTTAAGCTATGAAACTTACAAGATGTTTTAATGGAACAAAGATCATACCTGTCAAAAGATGAAGGCAAATGTGATCATGTCATGACCCCTTTAATGCATGGTTAGCCATACTGTCCCCTGTTTGTGTTTTTGTAATGTTTTATGCTGCCATTTTGACCAGGACAACCTTGAAATTTTAACCTCAAGAGACTAACCTGGTGAAATAAAGCTTCAGGGGTGATAAGAGCCACATAAGAGCCAGTTTGGCATCTATCAACCCAGATTAACTGATATTAGTTGGGTTTTCAACACTGCAGTGGTTTCTCACTTTGTGCACATATTATGGTAACCAAGGGCAACCAGACGTCATGCGCTTTAAGCTATGCTGTAGAATAGAAAACCTGCTCATGGAGACTTGGATGCACATGCAATGATTTCTGCTGCATTCACACACACTATGGACAAACTAAATGCACTTACTTTGCACGACTGATAGATTGATGAATTATCTGATTAAAGATGAAGTAGTGGGAATTGCCTAAGAATGACAGTGACGTTTTTTAGTTGCATATGCTGCCTGCATTGTGCATGCCGCTCTTCTGCATTTGATGAATTACTCCTGCCATGATCAATAGAAAATGCACACAAACCTGCTTTCCGTGGGCACTAATGGCTCTACATTAATTGCGGCAGGAGTTTTGTTAACAAGGGGTGATCTGATGACCTTATTTACATATAAAGGAGGTGTGTTTTTGCTGAAAAAAAAAATAATGATCTAATGTAGATACAGTGCAACAATATTTCAGTGCATTTAGCGCCTGGTTTAAATGTTGTGGGTGGATAGTAAATAAGACAAGGGTTTTTGGAATTTACACCTGCTTGTTTTTTTTGTGTCACAGTGTGTGTGAAAGTGTATTTCCCAGTGGATGATAAATAAATAATACAAAATATATATCCATTTCCACAGGATATTATTACACCTATAACTAGCCGTGAGCCAGTGCATTACAATGTACACCACATTCTGCAATGTTTCTCTGACGTTATAAATTCATGGTGCAAATGAACAACACAATGACAGAAAGCTACATGTTCTAGTTTAAAATCACTAAGCCAGAAAATAATGTGATCCTGTTGACATTTAATTAAAGAAATGAGCTACGAGAGGCCACACGCTGCAGTGATTTTGTGACGGGTGTGTTCTTAGTTGCAATGTGAAGCTGAGTAGTGAAATTTAAAAACAAAAATAATAATAATCAAAACAAACAGTAGAACACTTCTTGAGCCATATACTGTGGGATAACATAGCAATTCAGAATAAAAACAGAAATTGCCATCACAGTTGCATGTTGACTAAACTATCTATTTTATTAAAGCAGTTACAATGTCCATTCAAGTTTGAAATTAAATCCAAATTTTAATTACATTCATATATTTTGGCATTTCTGCTTAAATGATTGATTAGTTGGTTGATTGATTGATTAATGTGACATACACTAGAAGGTTAGCTTACTTGCGACTGGAAACGTTTGGAAACTGATTGCTTTATTTTTTTCAAAACTTAAGAAATTGTTGGAAATTTGGAAAATTGTTAAGTAATCATCTAAAAATAAAGAAAGCAAACTCTTCCTGAGTAAATTAAGTAATTAATATCACGTTAGGTTAATATGTCAGTTTCAGTTAATATACTCAAAATAAAATAAAACATGCATTTGGTTTCCAATGTTTCTTTGAGTAAAGTGAAAACTGGTTTTATTGCAAATGGTACAGAAGGAGGTCAACAAGTTTTACATTCTCATTTATACAAGCACTCATTTAATGTCACATGCAAAAACTGTTTCAGTATTTTTTCTGTTATTCTGGCATGCTCTAAAAATAAAATTTCTTCATTGGCATCTAAAAGTACACAAAAAGCTTTTAATATCCCTGAAACATTTTCCATTCCACAAAAGGTTCTTTAGATTAATAAAATGCTCTTTTTTTATTAATATATAATATTGTGGAATTCCACCATGTTTCTCACTGACACGCCCCCAACTCGTACAGATCGGGGCATAAAGAAAATTCCGAGCTTCTCACTTGTATATTTATTACATTGTTGTGGAGTTTGTGTAGTTCATGTGTGTTCAACTCATAAATACGATCTTTACGACCTGACTTGAATGCATCATTAGGCCTACTTCCTGGGTTTCTGGGTTTCCTCCCTAACATACATACTGTATATTGCCCTAATGTGGCAATGTCACAATGATAATATAATGGTATTCTTTGAATTACCATGTAAAATTTGTATAATATGTATGATATTATATGAATAATTGTACCATACTTCCAGTATGGCTTTAACCAGAAATGGCTAATCACACATCGACGTGTTCCTCTGGCCACTCATTGAGCGCACAGGAAGTCACAATCATAGACTTAATTAGGTCTATAAATAGATCAATAAATAGGTAGACTGTAATTATACTGTGAGCATGCTAAGAGAAAAGCATTAAAAAGATTCGCATGGGTCAAAGCACAGAATGGTATTTTTTTTTTACTTTCCTGCAGTTGCACAGACTAAGGGCTTTCTTTATTATTCCCTTCCTGTGTCAATCGTGCTAATTAGTGCCTCTCTCCATCAGCAATTTTCTGACTGGAACGCAGTTTGACAGGAGAAGTGTTTCCTCACACACACTGTAAAGTGTGTGCGAGCGTTAGACAGCGAGAGATATTGTGTGCATAAGTTTTTGTTGAGGACAGAGTCTGTAATAGAGAGTGACTGGAGTAGGTCAGGTAAATTCAGCAGTCAGCACTGAGGGCTAATTAGAGAGACAGAGTGAGAGAGAGAGAGAGAGAGAGAGAAATAGAGAGAGAGAGAGAGAGAGAGAGAGCAGTCCTACCAATGTGCCCAGGCCTCGTGATCAGCACATGTGATTAGCATCTGCTATTAGAATAACTGATTAACTTCCCCAGCACTGTCGCTAATAGTAACATTAGTTCTGCAATCTCAATGGCTCCAGCTAACTTCTTTTAGTAGGTGCGCATTTACTAACAGTGTGTTCGTATTAAATGTTTCTCTTGTTAAATGCAATATTAATAATGTACACTGTCGAATAAGATCATTTTCATGCTAACATCAGTTCTTTGGTAGCAAAGTCCCTTTAAGGCAATTAATTTCACTCTGCGCCATCATGGCTGTTTTATATCTCAGGAATATGCATGCTGTATGTTCCTATGTACTTGAAATCTCGAAAAGCATTGGCATGCGATAATTGCTCCAGCTGATTCCATCAAACAGCACAGGAATATAATGAGCAGCAGGTGCAACACATCTTTGCATTTAGCGTTTTGCTGATTGCACTATTCCCGCTCTTGGCCACGGACATCCCCTGTGCGCTTCAGCACTAGAGAGAGCTAAATTTCTTAAAAGAGCCCTGGTTGCTTCATATGAGGCTGCTTCAACAATGGCTTTACGGCCGGGTTCAGAGATGGGCGTGGGAGAGCGGCACGTTCCGGGTTCCCATTACCCCACACTGTCGCCAAACCTTCATCCCGTGGTTGGACCCTTCATTTCTACGGGCAGGTGTTCCCCTAGAACAGGTGTCCAGGCATGCTGTGGAGTTCACGATGCCTCTGCCACTGGCTGGGGGGCCACGTACAACGGGCATGCAGTCTCGGGTCTATGGACGAGGCCCCAGCTAGATTGGCATGTCAACTGTATGGAGTTGCTAGCAGTATGTCTTGCACTGAGCCACTTCAAGGTGCCGCTTCATGGCAAGCATGTACTGGTCCACACGGACAACACTGCGACCGTTGCGTACATCAACCGACAAGGTGGTCAGGTCTAAGCTCCCGTCTCATGAAAAAGGCAACTCGCCCGCCATCTCCTCTTATAGAGTCATAAGCATCTCAGGTCACTTCGTGCCATTCACTTCCCAGGTGTGCTAAATTGTGGAGCCAACAAGCTCTCACGACAGCTTATGCTTCTGGGAAAGTCCCGAATCCATTCCCAGGCGATCCAGCTGAGTTGTAGGCACATCCGGGCCGCACAGATAGATCTGTTGCCTCCCCGGAAATCTTGCATTGCCAGCTGTTCTTCTCCCTGACTGATGGAACCCTCGGCACAGATGAACTGGCACACAGCTGCCACGGGGCCTAGGCAAGTATGTGTTTCCCCCAGTGAGCCTCCTTGCACAGACCCTGTGCAAAGTCAGGGAGGACGAGGTGCAGGTCCTGTTAATTACGCCCTATTGTATGTCACCTCTATTGCTTAGCATCACGATGCAGTTGAAGGTAAGTCATTGAGAAAGCATGACCTGATCGTCAGGTTCCTGAGGGGAGTGAGGAGACTGAATCTGCCTCGTCCCCCCTCTATACCCTCTTGGGACCTGTCTCTGGTGGGCAGCACACTGCAGAGCCCTCCCCTTGAACCGCTGCAGTCAGCTGAGCAAAATATCCTGTCACTAAAGACAGTGCTCCTGACTGCACTGGCTTCCATCAAGAGGGTAGGGGACCTGCAAGCATTTTGGCCGACGAATCGTGCCTAGAGTTCGGGCCTGATATGTGCCAGAGGTTCCTACCACGCCCTTCAGGGATTGGGTAGTGAACCTGCAAGCGCTGGCCTCGGCGGTTATACATGGACAGAACGCAAAGCTTTAGGACCTCAGACCAGCTCTTTGTCTGTTACAGAGGCCAACAGAAGGGAAAGGCTGTCTACAAGCAGAGGTTAGACCACTGGATAGTGGATGCTATTGTCTTGGCGTATCAATCCCAAGATGTGGCTTGACCGTTCGGGTTGAGAGCACACTCAACTAGAAGTGTTGCTTCCTCCTGGGCGCTTGCTCAAGGCGCCTCGCTGACAGATATGTGTAGAGCTGTGGGTTGGGCAACACCCAACACATTCGCAAGATTCTATAGCCTTCGTGTAGAGCCGGTATCCTCCCTTATACTTGCCCCAAGTGGCCAATAGCACGGGGAACCCGCTCAAGTGTCGGCTTGCAACGCCAATCTCATCTGATCGGTCAGATACGTGCATCTAATGCTCCAGTTGTGTTCTCTGGAAACGGCTAACCCTGTTGAGTTCCTCCGTCACTCTTGTGGCAGTCAGACGTTGCGGAGCGTCTGACGCCAGGCCTAACACTCGTATGTACTAAGGAACCTGTACTAGGCTGGGTGTCCATATGTGTATTCTTCCACAGTGCGGCTACCCAGTCGGCTAGCCTGTGCGCTTCCCCCCTAGATGTTAGTTGTTTGCTGAGGCAAGCATCACTATTACTTGTATTTAGGGTTTTTGATTTGAACAAACAAACCCTTAACAATCTCACCTTGCATTGTTTCCCCGCTCCCCCCAACGTTACCAGGCGGAAAACCAACATGTTGCTAACGTCCCGGTAAGTTGGAAATTTACTTTTACTTTTTAAGGAAGTCTTGTGAGAAGTGAGAACGAGCGAGACACATGAATTGCTTAATGGCTATTTGACATAAACACACAAACCCCTCTCAATGTGTATGATGTATTACCCACCTCAGTAGACATAGCTCCACATGATAAAGTTGGCTAACAACAAAAGTCAGTGAAGATATGACTAGATTTGCCAAATTCCCCTTTAAAAAGTGCACTTTGTAACAATTTCAAATTAAAAGTTTTACTTTCAAGTACATATTAAAATCGTTTTAATAATCTTTTGTCATGCTTCAAAGAAGTAGGACACTTGTGTTGATGTGTTGACTAACATACTAAAACACATGTAAAGTATTTGATTTTAATTTCAACTGCAGTGTTATTAATGGCAACTTTGCCAATGCAAACAGCATTACAAAACAGGCATGTTTCAATAGAAATGACATTCAGGCACTGTTTACACCTGGAATTAAGATTTTGATTAACTTGGTATTAAGATAAGGTTTTGGTAAATCGTCTGGTGTGTCTTTTGTCTACTTTCTACCACTTCTGTTCTGATTTCTTTGGTGGTAGGGTCTATGGGAGGGTAAATGTATGGGCTTTTCAGATCTTTTAATGTACGAAATAAGCTCAAACTATTTACTTATGAATGTGCCCAGAGACGACGGAAAAACACAGAGCATCAGCTTTCTGTAATGATCACCAGCTGGAGTGCCCTCGAGAGCCACCAGAGGGCGCTCCACAATAGACTATAATCACTTCCTCACAAACTACATTTCCCATACTCACTGCCTGGACTCATCATCACTGATCACATTCACCTGCACCTCATTGTCACTGATTGTATTCACCTGTGTCTTGTCATCCTGCTAGTCTCAGTCTATTTATACCATGTTCATTCATTCACTCACGGCGAAGTCTTGCTTAAGTGTTACACTGCATTTCTGAGCATTTTCCTCCTGAGTTTTGATTCCTGTGTTTGACCTGTGGATTGTTTATCGTTGCTGACCCTTCTCTGCCTGCCCTGACCCTGGACTGTTTCACTGGACTCTGATTCTCTCTGCCTGCCTTGACCCATTGCTTGTATCTGGTTTGTCTCTGCCTTGTCTCCGTTGCCCTGTTTGCTGTTGCTGATCCCTGCCTGTTTGACTATTCTATATAAAGCTGCAATTTTGGATCTTCACCTCCAAGTCTCGGAGCAGTTCGTAACAGAAGACTTCGCCACTTCAGATCCAGCAGCCGAGAAAGAATTGACCAAGATGAATTCAGCAGCACGGATCTCACCTGATCTTCCCAGCATGAGCCGGGAATTTGCGGGTCAGATCGCGGCCTTGGCTCTGGATAGCCCCGATCTGTTACAGTTCACGTGGGGGTTTATTCCTCTCGCTGCTTCCTGCTCCCTCGGAGACGAGGCAATTAAGTTGTGTTACCGGTTGGGGGCAAAGGAGGTCAACCCGAGGGAGCTTCCCAATATCTCCGTTCTGGACTGGAGAGAGGTCCAGCCAGAGCCTCACGTCAGCCACGTCCAGCCAGAGCCTCACGTCAGCCACGTCCAGCCAGAGCCTCACGTCAGCCACGTCCAGCCAGAGCCTCACGTCAGCCACGTCCAGCCAGAGCCTCACGTCAGCCACGTCCAGCCAGAGCCTCACGTCAGCCACGTCCAGCCAGAGCCTCACGTCAGCCACGTCCAGCCAGAGCCTCACGTCAGCCACGTCCAGCCAGAGCCTCACGTCAGCCACGTCCAGCCAGAGCCTCACGTCAGCCACGTCCAGCCAGAGCCTCACGTCAGCCACGTCCAGCCAGAGCCTCACGTCAGCCACGTCCAGCCAGAGCCTCACGTCAGCCACGTCCAGCCAGAGCCTCACGTCAGCCACGTCCAGCCAGAGCCTCACGTCAGCCACGTCCAGCCAGAGCCTCACGTCAGCCACGTCCAGCCAGAGCCTCACGTCAGCCACGTCCAGCCAGAGCCTCACGTCAGCTACGTCCAGCCAGAGCCTCACGTCAGCCACGTCCAGCCAGAGCCTCACGTCAGCCACGTCCAGCCAGAGCCTCACGTCAGCCACGTCCAGCCAGAGCCTCACGTCAGCCACGTCCAGCCAGAGCCTCACGTCAGCCACGTCCAGCCAGAGCCTCACGTCAGCCACGTCCAGCCAGAGCCTCACGTCAGCCACGTCCAGCCAGAGCCTCACGTCAGCCACGTCCAGCCAGAGCCTCACGTCAGCCACGTCCAGCCAGAGCCTCACGTCAGCCACGTCCAGCCAGAGCCTCACGTCAGCCACGTCCAGCCAGAGCCTCACCACGACATGCCTGAGCTTCATGCCGAGCCAGAGACTGCCCACGTCACTTCTGCCGAGCCAGAGACGCTTCACGTCACTTCTGCCGAGCCAGAGACGCTTCACGTCACTTCTGCCGAGCCAGAGACGCTTCACGTCACTTCTGCTGAATCAGAGACTGTTCACATCACTTCTGCTGAGCTTGATCCTCTTCCTCTTTCTGAGCCAGTGTCTACGGACAAGATGGCCGCCTCCGAGCCAGTGTCTACGGACAAGATGGCCGCCTCCGAGCCAGTGTCTATGGACAAGATGGCCGCCTCTGAGCCAGTGTCTACGGACAAGATGGCCGTCGTCACAAAGTCTGTTTCTGTTCCTGTTCCTGTTCCAGAGCCAGAGTCTGTTCCTGTTCCAGAGCCAGAGTCTGTTCCTGTTCCAGTTCCTGAGCCGGTGTCTGTTCCTGAGCCGGTGCCTGTTCCTCCGCCGTGGCCGCCCGAAGGGTCTGCACCGCCCGAAGGGTCTGCTCCGCCCTGGCCGCCCGATGGACTGTCTGCTCCGCCCTGGCCGCCCGATGGACTGTCTGCTCCGCCCTGGCCTTCCGTCCTGTCGCAGTCTCCAGGTCCTCTTCTCACTGATCACATTCACCTGCACCTCATTGTCACTGATTGTATTCACCTGTGTCTTGTCATCCTGCTAGTCTCAGTCTATTTATACCATGTTCATTCATTCACTCACGGCGAAGTCTTGCTTAAGTGTTACACTGCATTTCTGAGCATTTTCCTCCTGAGTTTTGATTCCTGTGTTTGACCTGTGGATTGTTTATCGTTGCTGACCCTTCTCTGCCTGCCCTGACCCTGGACTGTTTCACTGGACTCTGATTCTCTCTGCCTGCCTTGACCCATTGCTTGTATCTGGTTTGTCTCTGCCTTGTCTCCGTTGCCCTGTTTGCTGTTGCTGATCCCTGCCTGTTTGACTATTCTATATAAAGCTGCATTTGGATCTTCACCTCCAAGTCTCGGAGCAGTTCGTAACAGAAGACTTCGCCACTTCAGATCCAGCAGCCGAGAAAGAATTGACCAAGATGAATTCAGCAGCACGGATCTCACCTGATCTTCCCAGCATGAGCCGGGAATTTGCGGGTCAGATCGCGGCCTTGGCTCTGGATAGCCCCGATCTGTTACAGTTCACGTGGGGGTTTATTCCTCTCGCTGCTTCCTGCTCCCTCGGAGACGAGGCAATTAAGTTGTGTTACCGGTTGGGGGCAAAGGAGGTCAACCCGAGGGAGCTTCCCAATATCTCCGGTCTGGACTGGAGAGAGGCACTCTCCCTATGTCTGGAGAGCTTCCTCCCACGGTACGCCAGGTCATCATCTGATCTCCACGTCCAGCCCGAGACCATCCAGCCAGAGCCTCACGTCAGCCACGTCCAGCCAGAGCCTCACGTCAGCCACGTCCAGCCAGAGCCTCACGTCAGCCACGTCCAGCCAGAGCCTCACGTCAGCCACGTCCAGCCAGAGCCTCACGTCAGCCACGTCCAGCCAGAGCCTCACGTCAGCCACGTCCAGCCAGAGCCTCACGTCAGCCACGTCCAGCCAGAGCCTCACGTCAGCCACGTCCAGCCAGAGCCTCACGTCAGCCACGTCCAGCCAGAGCCTCACGTCAGCCACGTCCAGCCAGAGCCTCACGTCAGCCACGTCCAGCCAGAGCCTCACGTCAGCCACGTCCAGCCAGAGCCTCACCACGACATGCCTGAGCTTCATGCCGAGCCAGAGACTGCCCACGTCATGCCTGAGCTTCATGCCGAGCCAGAGACTGCCCACGTCACGTCTGCACAGCCAGAGACGCTTCACGTCACTTCTGCCGAGCCAGAGACGCTTCACGTCACTTCTGCCGAGCCAGAGACGCTTCACGTCACTTCTGCTGAATCAGAGACTGTTCACATCACTTCTGCTGAGCCTGATCCTGAGCTTGATCCTCTTCCTCTTTCTGAGCCAGTGTCTACGGACAAGATGGCCGCCTCCGAGCCAGTGTCTACGGACAAGATGGCCGCCTCCGAGCCAGTGTCTACGGACAAAATGGCCGCCTCCGAGCCAGTGTCTATGGACAAAATGGCCGCCTCTGAGCCAGTGTCTACGGACAAGATGACCGTCGTCACAAAGTCTGTTCCTGTTCCTGAGCCAGAGCCAGAGTCTGTTCCTGTTCCAGAGCCAGAGTCTGTTCCTGTTCCAGTTCCTGAGCCGGTGTCTGTTCCTGAGCCGGTGTCTGTTCCTCCGCCGTGGCCGCCCGAAGGGTCTGCACCGCCCGAAGGGTCTGCTCCGCCCTGGCCGCCCGATGGACTGTCTGCTCCGCCCTGGCCGCCCGATGGACTGTCTGCTCCGCCCTGGCCGCCCGATGGACTGTCTGCTCCGCCCTGGCCGCCAGATGGACTGTCTGCTCCGCCCTGGCCGCCCAATGGACTGTCTGCTCCGCCCTGGCCTTCCGTCCTGTCGCAGTCTCCAGGTCCTCTTCTCACTGATCACATTCACCTGCACCTCATTGTCACTGATTGTATTCACCTGTGTCTTGTCATCCTGCTAGTCTCAGTCTATTTATACCATGTTCATTCATTCACTCACGGCAAAGTCTTGTTTAAGTGTTACACTGCATTTCTGAGCATTTTCCTCCTGAGTTTTGATTCCTGTGTTTGACCTGTGGATTGTTTATCGTTGCTGACCCTTCTCTGCCTGCCCTGACCCTGGACTGTTTCACTGGACTCTGATTCTCTCTGCCTGCCTTGACCCATTGCTTGTATCTGGTTTGTCTCTGCCTTGTCTCCGTTACCCTGTTTGCTGTTGCTGATCCCTGCCTGTTTGACTATTCTATATTAAAGCTACATTTGGATCTTCACCTCCAAGTCTCGGAGCAATTCATAACACTTTCATTTCTGCTTTGATCAGATCTGTTTTCTTATTTGGGTGAAATCCCTTTAATAAAGTCTTCAGCTGACAAAATTTAAAGATGTCTGAAATGTAGATCTAATTCATGGAAATGCTAAATAATAACCTCATTAATTACAAAAAGTATTGCATTTAAAAATATTTTTGCATTAATATATATTTATATAATACTATAACACTATAGTTACAACATGTTACTTGGGGCCTTCAGTCATATTACCCCAAGGGTCTAATTTTATCTTTTTACTTCAAAATAAAATCTATAACTTTCACTCCACAAATCTAAAAACATTCATGTGCCCACAAATCCCTCATAAAATAAAAGAGACACTTGATATTCAACATAATACGTTTCGACTGACTAAATCTCACAAATGTTGATATTCAAAAAAAGTGTACCCCAATACCCCAACCTATTCTACTATATAAAAAAAAAATACTTAAGTGTAGCTTCATGGTGATGGATTGTGCAGTCGCATTTTCTTCAGGAAATGTAAAAATCAGATTTATCAGTGCTATTTTTCCAAAACCTAATAGCTTGAATAGTAAGCATCAATGCCAGATTTTTTTAATGTGGTTCAGTATTTCGGACAAACTCAGCTGTAAGAGATTTGCTGATACACCAGCCTGAATAATACTGGAGAGTGTTGATATGAGCGTTTCTCTGGCAGTGAAGGCTGAAGTGCCCTCAGGCCCTGAGCTCAGAATGGGAGCTCTGCATTTACCTCTGTCCAACCAGTTAATGCTAGCGGACTAACAATTTACACTCCATCTCACACAGACCTACATACCGTAGTACCTACACGTCAAAACATTCATACATATGCAATGTCGCATGCTGTTACAAAAAAGTACTGGCCAAACAGTTTGTGTGTTTGATTCTATATATTTTAGGTTAAAAAAAATCTCCTTTTGTGTAACAGAAGAAAGAAACTTGTACAGGTTTGGAACAAATTGGTGGTAAGTGATGATAGAATTTTCATATTTGGGTGAAATATCCCTTTAATAAAGTGAGAATAAATACATAAAGTATATTTATGTAATTTATTACATTTAATTATTGAAGGTTTGTGTAATATTCTGAGCTTGCATTTCACTGTTTTGATTCATTTTGGGTATACTGAATCAGTTTTTATGCAAGTGTGATGAGTAAATGCATGTTCAAATTTAGTCTAGATCTACAATAATCATCATGTTCACACACAGCGCACACAACGCCTCTGCACTTACACATGATTTCTCTCAACATGCGGACAGGAGAGCTGTCAGTCAATACATGAGAAAACAAAGAAACTTATGCTGTATTTGAAAAAGCAACTTAGATATTTTGTTGTAAATTTAAAAGTAATGCATTACTTTACTAGTTACTTGAAAAAGTAATCTGATTACGTAACTCAGGTTACTTGTAATGCGTTACCCCAACACTGGTCATTTGACAGACCTGACAACTTAAAGCTTTTAATGTTTGCAGTGCAATATTTGACTGGAAGGGTAAAATTGGCGGATATTTTAATCAGTTATGGCTCGTAAAATCTAGCATTCTGCCTACTTTGAATCGAGAGAGAGAGAGAGAGTGTGTGAGAGAGAGAGAAAGAGAGAGAGATTTATACCTGCCTGCGTCTGTTCAGCGTCTCTCTCTCTCTCTCTCTATTTATTTATTATATTATATTTATTGTAAAGCACTGAGAGGAATGTCATTTAATTTCGTTGTACCTTGTACAATGACAATAAAGAATTCAATTCAATTCAATTCAAAACTCTCTCTCTCAACAACGAAGCTGTGAGTTTAATTACTTAAAAATAGCGATGTAACCCCCTTGTTGCTGAGAAATATAACGTAGCGATTCAGTAGCGAAGCTCTAAATATATTTGCATAAATTGACTAACTAGTGATGCTGTATTCATTGATTCTGCCATGAGTCTGCCACTGACCCCCAACTCAGAAACTCTGACCTCAATGAAAATCCTAAATTTCCCACTCATAATTACGACATTGTGGTGGCGTTCATGTGCATTCAACTCCTAAATATGATCTTTTCGAACGTGCCATTATTATTTATTTTTCATAAAAAATTACATCTACCATGATGATACCATGATACTTTTAATAGGTACACATACGTTGTTGTTCCCTTTAAAGCTAAAAATGTGAGTCTTCATACTAAATTTAGTGTCAAACATGTCCAATACCACGCGCATATGCAGTCATGCACATTTTATTTTAGTTCAGAGTCGTTAGGAAAGTGTCAGCCGTCTGCACTTCACTCATTAGACGCTTCCACTCTCCCTCATATCGTCACGCCGCTAATTATGAGCTGGTGACAGTTATGGAAGCCTTCCCGGCTAAAAGTTTGTTGTTTTGAATTATTTGCATAAATTGGCAATTTCTAAGTCGCTTGTTTGAGGCAAACACAACACATCTACAACATCCACCTCTGCAAAAACTTCACGGATCAGTGCTAATCTTGTTCACTTTTCCTTCCACTTTCTCCTTTCCTTTCGCTCTCTCTCTGTCATGCTCGGTCTGTAGGGAATGTAGTATCGGCGAAATGAGGACGAAGTAGAAAATGATGTGGAGATATAAAGTGCCATCATCCGTCAGACACACACACACGCCACACGACCATGTCATCACAACATTCATCAACAAATTCAGGAACATGGCTCTGGAGTCCAGAAGGTCAAAGCAATTTATCAATAACAAATAACATGCCACTGTAGGTGTGTGCATGTACAGATGCTTTAGACATGTATACTTGACTGTAACCAGTTAATAATGCAGAGTACAGTAAGTGCACTGAAACACTGTTTTAAACTCTCTGGGCTCTATCATACACCCGGCGCAATGCGGCGCAAGTGTTTTTTGCTACTTTCAGCCCGAAGCAGTTATCATTTTCCCGTCCTGCGCCACGTTGTTCAAATAGCAAATACATTTGTGCGCCAATGGGCGTGCTGGTCTGAAAACGAGGTGTGTTCGAGCGCATTGTTGGCGCCTTGGTATTTTTTAGGCAACTGAAATAGACTGCGCCATTGACCAACAAAAACCTGGTCTTAAGTCAATGGCGCATTACACACACATGGACATGCAGCACACAAACAAATATTCAAAATAAAAGGATTACAATGTAAAAGATTATTATTGTATACATAAAGATATGGTGGAATCCGGCTTGTCCCGTAGATGGTCTGCTCACACGCTTTAACCTCGCGCACAAGAAGATTTGTTTCCTCTCTGGAGACGCGTTCAGTCTTTCCGCTTGCACATTTCGCCATGTAAATAGCAATCCGCCATGGCGCGAGCGCAACTGGCTTTTAAAGGGAATGGGAAATGAGACTCTCATTGGTTTATTGCATGTTACTCCCAAAACGCACCCATTACTCATTAAGAGAATAGAGAC